>JAGFPH010004965.1:43039-74289 GCA_018207615.1 Philaenus spumarius | reverse complement strand
GAAAAAAGCAATTGCTGGCAATAATCCCCCGGACAACTTGGGACGACGTGGAGCCACAGAACAGACTGAACAATGAGGTATGAATGGAAAGTGAGTGATTGAGAGATATAAATAAAGAGAGAGAATGGTTGTAGATTAATGTTAAAATTTTTATGTGAGTTTATTATATATATGTATTTTTGTATAAAATATCTATCTTTATAAAATAGAAAGATAAATGTAAAATATATTTGTTTGTTGGGCAGTGTGTCGCATAAAGAAAACAAGCCTTTAGGGTTATTGTAAATAAGATTATGATATATTTATTTAGTAGAAAGTAGGCCTATTATCAGTCGGTTCTGTGGCAGGAGGTACAAGTTTAGTTTAGTGTTTTTAGTATTAGATAGCAAACAATATCAGTTAAAGACCGAGTTCAGTTCTATTTGTATATGCTGTTGGCATGTTTGTTTTGAATTAAGTAACCATTAGGCTATTACGTATTGTGTAAAAGTATAGTTTGTTATTGTTAACGGCCACATCAGCTTTAAAGCTGGGGCCAGGTAGAAAGCATGTAAGCTACTAGACAAACAAATAAATAAATAAATAGTACCATTATATGAAGTAAGTGAACTCAGTAAAAATTATGACATTTTAAGTCATGAATTATGTGAGGAATGGATTTTCTAGAGTTATCAATAATGTGGGCCTATATGTTGTGTATGCTAAAAATAAGCAGTATTTAAATATTTATAGGGAATGTTTATTTTTTAGAAATCTAGTTGTAATACAATTGAATTTTCGAAAAAAAGATCTAGATGTGATACATTTAAGTCATGCTGTCATTTTTAGATCTAAACTGTTTGCCCGATCTTACATCTGGTGGCTAATGGGATGTATAATGATTTGTAGCGTAAGGTAGCTGCTTGTGGAGTTTGTCAGTTTTCAAAAAATAAAGCAAATAAACAAAATCGTCTGTCTTGGCCACTAGCAAAATGTCCATGGGGGAGTCCTTGATTTGTTTGATTTTAATAAAAATTTATACCTAATTGTTTTTGATTCTTATTCTAAGAGGGTTGGATTTTTTATTAAATTATAAAAGTGATTTTAAGGCTGTAGTTTCAAAGTTGGGTGAAGTGTTCTCAAGATTTTGTTTTCCTAGAAAAATTTTTTGTGACAGTGGACCACCATTTTGTTCTCAAGAGATGAAATAACTTTGTAATGGTAAAAATATAAAATTACTTTTTTTCCACCATATTCTAATGGTCAGGCTGAACATTCAGTTCAATCTTTTAAAAAGCTATTGTATAAGTTTTTTGTAAATTATAAGTATTCTAAATTGTCTGTTGAAAATGTCTTATTGGATTGTCTGTTTGCTTAGAAGTATATTCCATCTTTTGTAACTGGAAAGTCACCAATGTCTATGTTTTTGACTTTTGAACCTAATGTAGGTACCTTTGTTTAATCTTAAGAAAAATGTTACTTTTAATGTGATAATAATGCAAGTACGGTAAGTCTATTCATAACATACCTAAAACTTTGAATAACTCAGCGAAAACTGATTATGTAAAAGAGTCAAGAAAGAAAACTAGAAGTAGTAATAAATCTAAAGTTTTCAATGTAAACCAATAATTAGTATGGACTAATCCTATTAAAATTTTTTGTTTTAGTGTATAATTTGAAAGGGTGTTTTGAGAAGGTTAGGCAATTTCTAGTTAGAACTATGAACAATATTGTGATGAAAGTTCATGTTAATCAACTCAATCAGTTCTATCCTTACACAGATTTGCCTAATATTCCTTCCCAGGTTACATATCCACAAATTTTAAATGAATAATAATTATAGATGTTCAATGAGTACTGTGGTGAATTTAAACAATTAGAAAAACTGAAGCCCCAACCACAAGTTCGGTGAATAAAACTAAAGAAATAAACTGAAAAACATTTATTCTAGAATAGTTATTCTAGTTCTCTGATGGACATTTCGGTAACCAAATTATCATCATTGGAGGGTTCTAAATCTAAACTAATATACTGACAAGGATTATTCTATAAACTAAACAGACCTATTCTCTCCCCTTTCCCTACCTCATTCAGATCAACCAATCATAAGTGACCACGCCAAGGACTTGTTTCAAAAAGCCAAGTAGAAGCGGCTGACGGTACAAGCCTTGGCTGTGTCGGGTGGGAATAGCCCGAGGTTGCGAAATGAAACATGTTACACAGATTACATAAAACTTCTTAACTACCGGAACATAGTTTACAATACATCTTACAACTTATTAAAATAACGAATAATTCTTATCTTCAACGGATAAAATTTGAAGATTTTATAAAATAAACTAATCAATAAATTAGGAATAAGATTTACATAAGAATATATAAATACAATAGAAAAAACAAAATACAAAGTACTACGGCTGATTAGTGGCAAGGTTTTACCTAGGTTTCAACAAAGAGAACAAACATAAATTAGGAAAGGTCTTTTATCTGAGTTGAGAAGTAATTCACTATCAGTTTTAGCAATAAACATACTTTTGTAGCTGTTTAACAATTTATTGGAGGTCACGCTCTTAACCAGTTTAACATTTTGTATTCCCAATTCGTGGTTTGTTTGAAGGATGTGCGCGCCTACACTAGATTCCTCAGGCCTATTGTTATTTATATTGAGCTACATTTTCTTTAAATCTAGTACAAATTTGTCTCCTTGTTTAGCCTACATAAACATTGTTACATTCATTACAACTAACTTCATAAATACGGTACTACTTCTCCAACGTCGGAATTGTATCTTTAGGGTTGCCTAGTAGTTAGTAGTTAAGGTTGTCTTAACTTTGGTCAAACTGGAGGCGTCTAACAACACAAGTTGTTTTTAGTTCAGCTCGAGCTGAAAGGGATTGTTTTTACACTATAACCGAACAATAACACTCGCTAAATTCCTAATGCTCACAATTAATTTATAGCACCGGGCTTATTCCAACACACCGGTTACGGTATATGGTTATTGGAACCGGTAAGAAATGTTTTTTTCACACATGGTGTCTAACGAAATTCTACATTTTATTCGGCAAATTACCTCTGGCCTCGTGGGTAAAAGTGCGCACAGGTTTTATAGTGAAGAAAGTGTTTGGTACATGGTACATGGTACACTGCGACAGCCAGAATACGTTGACTGAGTGGACACAGTTCGAAGACCTTATATATTCACGAACATTATTTTAATTTGTGAATAAATATTAATTCATTCCTCAGACTTTTTAATTAAACATAAAAAGTTAGAAAATGTTAGAAAGTTTGATAACATAAGTTGTAGGATGTTACCGCCATAGGAGTGGATTAGCCGGTATGTGTATGTTAAAGTATCGCAAAATTTAAAACATAATGTGCTAAGAGTTTCGTCTACCTTCTTTTATCTACTAGAGAAACTAAAAAATATCATCCAGTACACGTACTTACTATATTCGTCTAGGCTAGATTCTTGTGACACAATTTTTTCAGTGCGCGGCCAGTGTAAGTAAGGGGCGTATTTTTATACCCGTAAATGTAAAGAAACAACAGTTATTCACGAATAAATAACTTTAAATTAAAATAAACGCTGAAAACAAACATATTATATTTTATTAGGTTTATTAAGTTATTCTTTAAACAAAAATTGTTTACCGTAGCTTATAAATGGATACACTATGCAAACTAATAATAACGTTGTTTTGTAGTGTCTTTAGGTTAAGGTAGTCAACATTTTTAACTTGTAATATTTTAATTTAAAACTGGCCATTTTATTAGGCTATTTTATACATAAATAGGTAGGCCTAATCTGAAAAATCTACATTACATACCATTGTGAGTCCAGCCTTGTTGATGATATCGAACAAAACTGTATTGAAATATTATTTAATTTTGAAATCTGTGTACAAGGAAATATTTATTACTTCTTTATTTAAGTAAAGGGTGTAAAGCTAGCGCAACTAATTGTATGTTAATAGAGTAATCAGCTGTTAAGTCACAATAAAGCAGCACATGTTTTACATTATCAGCTGATTTAACAATTTATAAGTTATGTTTTTTTTAGGTTAAGTAAAATTTTAAAAGTTTACTGTTAAATAAAATTTTATATTGTCATTTTAAACAATCTTTAGGGCCTATCATTTAAAACAACAGTTATTAAGTATATACATATAATTCAAAAACCTAAACTTGAGGATATTATACTTATCAGCTCTTGTTCAAAACCAATATTGAACTAATTAATTTAAAGTGATACTAATGAAGTAAAGACGAAGAAAAATCAACCAAAATTAGTGAGTTTTTAACCTAAAGTCAACATTATTATAGTGAACTTAAATAATTATACCTGTATTTTTACTTATGAAACAAAGCAAAAAAATCTGGGCATTATAAGCTTGGTGTAATCAAAAGAAAATACAAAATTTTCCAGAAAATTCCACTAATTTCAACATTTGTTACCAATTACTTCCAGTAGACTACCGGTATTAAGTTGTACACTGTCATGTAGAAAATACAGGTAATTGTTTAGTATACGATTATTTGCTAGTTTCCGTAGGCCTATTCATTTAATAGATTTAACATACTCTAAAATGAACCCATGTTTTTTTTCGAAAAACCAAATATTTGTAAGCTACAAATAATCTACTAGTAATCTGAAAAATCAAACTACCAGTATCTTTTATGTTGGCTTCAAAATTACACCAAATTAATAATTTTAGCCTAGTAAAAAACTTTTAAAATTAAGTCTAGCATAAATCTATTAACTTATTTGTGTTTTGTTAACTTACGTATAGAATGCAGAAGTGAAGGCATTCGGATACTTGACCATCACACGAACTAGAGATATTATATGTTCGCACTTTTTTCTATCATTTACAAAAATTGTTTAGCCTATATCTTCGTTACCATGGTTATATTTAATTTTAGTTTGCAATTTTATTGGGTAATTGTTGACAAATTGGGAGATTCTTTTAACTTGTTATACGTTTTAGAGTGTTCATCAAAATAATTATGATTATTTGTATTTAACCCTGGAACCGTACACCTCAATTTCTGTTACACTACCCGTACACAGGGGTACTGGGTGCCCCAAAAATAAAAAAAAACATTTTTAATCGAAATGATTTTTGTTTTATTCAAGAAACATTATAAACGTGTTCTTTATGCCTTAAATTATTGCAAAAACATACTTTTAATTACTTTTTTAAGATTTTAGTAAATATAAAAGAGAATTGCAAAAAATTACATTTTTTAACAAAGGTTTCTAAAGTAGTAGTTTTTGAGTTTTTTATCTAGTTTTCTTCACTACAACTGGCACAAACACTTTTTACATGATTTTTTCAAGTAAACTTTGCACTCAGTGGTTGCACTCAGCACACAAAATTGTGGTTTTTGTGTCTTTGTTTCATGGACAAATGCTGCACCTTCCGGCCCTCCGGTTGACTGCTCCTGCCGGTGGTGCTGGTACCTGGACTCCCAGCTAGCTCGCTATAGCACTCCTAATAATTCTTCGAATGGTTGTGTTTTCGAGTCTTTCTTGCATCCATGGCTTCATGAAGTCCTCTGCTAGCGTGAAAAGGAATTCTAGCCTTGGTATCGGTGTCTGATTAGCAGAGTAGCCTACATGTTGTCTTGGTAGATTATGTATGAGTTCACCCTGGCACTGTTCAGTATTCCGTAAAAAATGCAAAGTGGCCTCCTTCTTGTCTTTCTACTGCATGAGTACCTATTGAGCAGACATTTGGTCGAAAACGTCTACTCCGCCTTTTGTGCAGTTGTAAAAGTGAATGATTTCAGGCAAATTGGTATCTTTCTTGAATTTTACTAAAAAATTGTAGTACAACACAAGTATTTACTGTACCATAAGTATGTGTTTAAAAAAAGTATATATACAATTGGTATACGATTTTAATTTTTTTTTCAAATTTCTTGTTTTTTATTTATAAAAAGTAGATTACATTTTTATTATTTTTAAAATTTAATAGTTGATGTATAACTCTTTTTTAAAATATAGCCCTAAAATATGCTAAGAATTACAAATTTAAAAAAATAATTACAAAATTATTTTAGTACAGTAAAAATAATAAATATTTGTTGGTAGTCAAATTTAAGATACATAAGTAATCCCGTGACAAAATTTAGGACATAAGTAATCTAGGGTAATAACCAATTGAAAGAAATTATGATTGCGATGTAGATGCAAACAAATTATACTATATATATGTTTTAAAATTAATAAACATCATATAGAATATTAATAATTATACGCTTGATTTCCTTAATCATTCTTTATTACACATAGCTCTATCCGTACAATTATTGTCTCAAGCAGAAACTGAAATACAGTAAACGGTACATTCGAAACTGAAGATGCTGAAGGCCTTACAGTAAAGTTTTGAAATAATTTAGAATTGGAAAATAAAAAATGTTTCGACTAAAATAATTTATGAAAACACGTAATTATGATTTAATAGTGAATATCAAGTGTAGCTCATATTCGAGTAAGAAAATATTTTACCTACTTTTTGTTAGTTGGTTTTCCCTACTGGTTACTGTAAGTCAATAATGGATTTAATCAATAATTGCCTTTTTCCTTAATATTTTGTAATCTTTCTATAAAGTTGTAGAATTTTAATATGTGTAATGTGTTTATTCCTGACTTTTTTTAAATGTTAAGTTAGAGTTTCATATGACATTCTTCAGGATAATATTATCTGAGCAATAGTGTTTTCTTTTCATTTAAACTTTATCTTGCATAAATACATTTAATCTTAAGAAAACCCAAATTTTGCCAGTTGGTTTTTCTTATAATGTATTTATAATGGTAGTACAAATGCGTCTTCCCAATTAAACATACACATAGTCATAATATCATGTAATCATATAAAATAAAATGCAACACAGAATAAATAGAATAATAAAATAAATGTGTGTGGTCGTGGGACAACAAAGTTCATCACGCCTTTTCTTCAATTCTTTTACCAGCCTTAACGGCAACATACACACATAATTTTAATCTTTCAATTGCCGATTATTATTAGATTGTTTTTTATACAAATATTTACTGTTTCCATACGTTTAATGTTATTATAATAAAGGTGTACAATTAATTATAATATCATACCTAAAATGGTAAACACAGTTAAATGTCCATTCATTGTAAATACATTCAATAAACATAAAATGTTCGTTCATCAGTCTAAACCTAACCTAAAATTATTATGTGCATGTTTAATTTATTTTACCTGTCTTTGCGGCATCATAAATACAATAATTTTAGGTTAGGCCTAGACTGATGAACGAACATTTTATGCTTAATGAATGTATTTCAGCGCTTGATGATAATATCTGAACTACGCCGGACGGAACCGATCGTCTCTTAAAAATTGAATAACCAAAACACATGTTTCTTGAACGTATTTACATTCATAGAAATAGCAACCAATTTTGTAACCCTTTTTCGATACTCGTATTTTATATTTGTCATTGCCATAGCAACCAATTAGTAACACTTTTTTCGTTACGCATTACATTTTCTATTTGTTAACTCCTACCGCAACCCGCGTTAAGGAACTTCGTTCCAAAAAATTAAAACTCATAATATAGTTTAGTAAGAAAAGTAGAAACCAGCATGATACAGCAAATTACAGTTGAGTGAATTCATACTAACTTATATAACTCAAAAACAAGGTGTTTATAGCCTCGCCTACTAGCCTCCGATACAATCCTCTGTCCTCCATCATCCTCAACTTTGCTCATATTTTTCTCATCAGAAGTCACCTATATTCTTACTGATCTCTGTTTCCAAAACTTCTTTACTGGAATACGTACTCTCCGATCTAATAAAACCATGCCAGTACTTCAGAATGGTGTCAGGTAGAATTATTTCACTATGGAAAATGATGAGTGTTCAAAGGGAAAGTAAATTTACTAACATATAAATTACAAGTTTACTTTTTAGGAATTACAGTAACATAAACTATACAATAATAATTATTGAGCATGCTCGATATATTTGTATATTATAATACATGCAGATTAAAACACTAAAATTATACTGAGTTTGCAGCTTAATTTGGGTTTTTTCAACCATTTGCTCCAGGGATATTTTGCAAAGTTAGTGGTTATGTGTAAGGTGTATGTATTGGATGTGTTCATGCACTAAGGTGGAGTAATAAGTCCAATTACAGGGATTTGCAGTATTTGAGAGTTAACTATACATGGAAATGTATGTATACCTGTAAAGATAGATTTTGTATGTTGACAATTTGTTCTACCAAAGAGTAGGGCCTATTATTTGATACAATTTACTTGAAGAAGATGATATCACTGGGAATGCTGCAACAATGCTCAATGACTGAAGAATATTTAAATTGTATCGATGGCAGTTAACAGATACCCCTTGTTTTGAGTTTATAAAACATCTAAACTGCTACGTTAAATTATATTGATACAACAATACATTCTTTTCAACTTAGCTATCTAGCTTTAACTGCAAATATTTTCTAAATGATAGTGAAATGTATAATAATACTATACTTTTGCCTAAAAAATACAGTTCTGTATTATAACTTAATTTTTAATAAGAAAACTAAAGGACCTCTCAGAAAGATTTAATATTGCACAGCAAAAAGTTATTACTCAGGCATATGTGAAGTATATCTAAACACACTTTAAACTTTGGTTTTCTAAATTATTTATTTCTACGGTCTAGTATAGGCCATAACAATAGAAACTGTTAACAAAGGCGAAACATACTACCGTATGTTGCAATAAATCTAGCTTTTGTGAATCTTATTTTATTATGTAGGCCAACACATCACAACTTCATCATATATAATATTATTGTTTTTCTCTGAAGTTACATGTTTCAATGCTTAACACTAAAAAAATAAACCTTGTAGTTGGTTACCTTGTCTTGATCTGGAATTGTAGAAATTGTATTATCTGCGATAGTTTCCTTCGTTTATCTTGGCGTTGCTGAGTCTACAATGAAAGATAAAGCTTCATACGTAATCCATGAAGAATAATTGTAGCTTTCATGAGAACCCGAGCCACTTTTTTTCATCAAAACTTTCTGGCGTTCTTATGAAAAATATGACCTCAAACTTTTAATTTTTAATTTTACCGCTGATAAGTCCATATTAAATTTGCTTCCCAAACAATTTAAAGCGCCAACTCTTTTTACTTTATTTGTATAATCTCTGTTTTTATTGTCCCCCAACACTGATGTAGTACATTGTATTCATTTATAAAATTTAAAGTTACTTCTTCAGAAGACATTTTTAGGTTAAATTGAAAGAGGAATTTAATGGAAATCCAACAGCAGCGGGAGGAGCTTGCGTTATGGCATGCGTCAACAAAATTGACTTCGTTCAACTCCTACAACGCTTGCGTCACGCATGCATCTCGAATTCCTTACACGCGCTACTCCTTGCGCTTTGACGCCTGCGCTTGACGCTCGTAAAAGCGCGGGGGTGGAGACGCCTATATATCAACTCCTATAAAAGCGCGTGTACGTCCGCGTACGTGAGTAACACATAATATAATAGCTGATTTCACCCATCATTTGTAATACATGAACAAACCCAGTGTATATTATAGTTTGAGGTTATGTTTACAGCTTCAATCGTTATATTTCTTGTGAGGTTGATTTTTTTAAATATGAGTTATATAACTAATGTATTTTGTAATACACGTCGTAATATTTGCTTTGAGGTTATAAACTGTATATAAATACAACCTTTTATCATCAATATATTGTTTATACAAATTTAAAAAAGAGATATAGGCCAGTCGGTAGGGGTAATTTTAGACTAAAAGTTCCAGTAATTTACAATACGGCTGATTTTTTTTTATAAGAACATTAAAGTATGTAGATTAACATAAAAAAAGTTTACCAGTCCATCGATTTCCCAAAGTCGAAAAAAAATCAAAAACATTTTTTTTTTCGATATTCCTTAATTAGCTAAAATGAATAAAAATAAAAAATACCACCGTGTAAAGGAAGTATTTTTCAATAAAAAAGGTCACATGTATTTATTTCGTCCGAGCAATGGTTTGTCTGGAAAAAAATCGATAACGCAGGAATGTATTTTGCAACAGGAGAAATCACTAAAAGGGGAAATCTCATTCAAATATAGTAGTGTTGCTCTGAGGATGATGACCATGTCATCGAAATGTACATAAGGGTAACTTATTAAACATAACTTACAATTTAGTTGTTTAGTTATTGTTTTTGTTCCTTGTTTTGTGATTCGGGTTTTTATTTAAATCAGAATGTATTTTGATAAAACTAAATTAAAAATTGTTTTACTTTATCATACAAAAACGATTTTAACTATACAAATGGTAAGTTGATTCAAAATGAAATATGTTTCTGTGCAATTAAATCTATAAACAATAAATGTGAGCCATTCAAACCCTCAAAGAGCTGACTCTTCAGTGCTAGGCATTTTTAAGACGGCGTTTATGTATATTTTTAAAATATATGTATAAAATTCTTACTAAAAGTAAAAATAGACTTATTATATATCATGTTATAATCAGAAATGGATGAGTTTTTGTATTTACTCTTAACATAAAATTGTTTTACTTTTAATCCTAGATTTTCACAGCTATGTTTTGCACAATTTTAAAATTAATTTTTTTTTCAGATATCCACCCACTAAAAATAATTTTAAAATGTCACTGTATAAATTCCAAGATATACAAAAGTTGCACAATTTCATGCTGAAAAAAAAATGTAAAACTATAACACTCTACTCTTTCAAACAAATTATTGTGGTTCATTACAAGAAGCAAACAACGTCTAGCATCTAGCACAGATACGGATGTGTGCACTAAAACAGCTGACTTTACAATGCTACCAAAATTAGGTCTACATTTCTTTAAGTATCAATTTTAAACTTCATACTATTATATACTGCAGTAATCGATTTCTGACAAATCCATATAATAGAGTCTCACATTTTTAATGAAAAATTACGACTTGAGACCCGTTTTAAAGAAAACCTTTGTAGAAAAGTCGAAAATGCGTCTTTCGCACTACAGACTGATTATAATGATCTCAATTGCGACTTTAGCGCTTGCAGGTTTTTAAGAAATTGATTTATAAAAATATGTGGTGCAATACAAATAAATAAGAATTTCAACTACATTTATTATCACTAAAAAAATAAACAAAATGAAGTAGCTTTTAAATGTTAACCGGTGTATATTATATTATGACATTATTTAGTATTTTACTGCATGCGTCTGGCGAAGAAATGTTCTATCATTTAGAACGTCAATTTCTTGTATTTGTTTTGAGTAAAGTTCTAAACACAACCTTAAAATATAATGTAGTATTGCTACTGCGTTGAATCGTTCAAGACCTGTTAAACATTGACATTACTAACCTAGCTACGTTACAATTAGTTAACAGTTCCTCTCTCTCTCTCTTAGTACGAATTATTATGATTATATTATTTATTCTATTCTAAGGGAACTTAGAAATAAATGGTAGTAAATAGAAACTTTGTAAGCTACATGCACCTAAACATTTATAATGAAATTAAGGAATGATAAATACACATTATTTTTAGAGAAAATAAAGAAAATAGAAAGGTATTACTTGTTCCTTTTTCAAAATATATTACAAAAGAAGTTATAGTTATGCTATGGGGAGAATTCGTATAAAGGCTAAATCTATATTAATAATTTGCTTAAGACTTTCCTCCCAAAACCTTAAAGGCTCCATAATTAGAGTTTAAAAATATGTTAAACTCAGTAGAATAAACTTAGAACACAAAATCTCACAACTAATTAACTTTATTAACTCAAACGCGTTTCAAAGACAAATTCGCCATCTTCAGTGATGCACGAGCTACAATAGTCAAACTATAACTCTGAGTTATAGCGAGTTATAACAATAGTGAGTTATAGTTTGACTATTGTATGTAGCTCGTGCATCACTGAAGATGGCGACTTTGTCGTTGAAACGCGTTTGAGTTAATAAACGTATCAGTTGTGAGATTTTGTGTTCTAAGTTTATTCTATCAAGTATATCTTCTCACAAATCAAGCTCAGTATTTCTTTATATGTTAAACTCAGTCAAAATGCTCAATTTTAAAAAGATGTTACTAAACAAGATAAAGTTAGTAGGCTACTTGAATGCCAACTAATTTGAAGGGTGAAGCATATTAAAAATTCAATGAAGACTTCCAACAACTTTCCCCAACATATTTAACCCTCCGTCGGTAACTAAAAACTTACGTGATCGGTCGCAGTGTATCAAATTGATACACTCATTTTAAAACTTTTTTTATATCCTTTAGATGTTGTTTTAAAATTGTATGCTCATTATGATTGTACTCTGACATACATACTTTATAATAAACCATTTTATACTAAACCTTATTTTACGTAATACGAAAGGAAAAAAATATTCAGGGCAAATGACTTTCTTGCAGTTCCTACTCAAGGACACAGTTAGACGGCTGCGTTTTTCCTGAGTAGTCTCAGCTCAGTATTGAATATTTCACCCACTAAAAATCATCTAATCTAAAAAAGACAAAAACCGTTGGAAAGGAAATGATTTAAACTTTAATTTTTGTATTTACAAGTTTTTTTTTCTAAAACGTAGCCTATATTTACATACCTAATCATCGTTTCAGTTTTGAGTTTTCTAAAAGCCAATGTCAGGCGAATGAATCACGGCAAAATGACGCAGAAATTCGAGTTTCTATGTCCCTCCCTACAACCCGCCCAGTAGGTTTTCTTAGTTAAACCTATATATCGTTCGATTTATGACAATTTCCCCATATAAAACTTCCATCCAATCAAAAATCTCACAAATAGGTGGGAAGTTATGAAGCATTTTGTAGACCCTTGCAATTGGTCAGTTTTCCAACCAATAAACAGCCTTTACCTACTTATACGTCATATCTTTGTCATCCCAGTATATTTTTAGAAATATTTTTAAATAATTCTGTGTAGTTATGAAGGGGAAAGGGTAAGGAAGAGCGGCTGTGGAGGGGAGAGTTCCCGACAGTGTAGAAGAAAATGATACCATTTTTGCACTTGCTGGTATCAATTTGATACACTGCGACCGACGGAGGGTTAATTTGTAGATGGCATTTAATAAAAATAATGTTTGCACAGTAGTTAAAAGTGAAAAGCTAAATTCATATTATTTTAATATAATAAATTAAACTAATAGTTTCATTTATATTATCAATAGCTTTACAGTAATGTTATTAATTGTTTTAAATTGTCGGTGATGGTTTGTCTATTTTTCCTAAAATATTGAATTACCTCAACATTATCAAATTAAACCACAATAATACAATAACTTGCCGTTACTTGTATATACATTTTACTAGGGAAAGTTAAAAACTTATATTTTAAAAATTTTAATTGTTTTACCCTTCACTACGAGAGTTGTTTTTGAAAGATAGTCGCTTTGTTTAATGTATAATACATTTCATGTTGTATTACCTACACCGAAAACCTGTTAGTGCACGTTTAAAAAAAGTAATGGTCTAATTTATACTGAGTACAAGGTTGATGAAATGCATTATCCATCTAAACAAAGTGCTCGGGTCTGTTTGTGGTCTGTCTGTTGCAGAAGGTAATTTGTTCACGAGCTGTTCCGAATATATACGAATGGTTCCGACAACTTACACACAATGACATATATTCTCGTTGGACCTATACAAAACGGAAACCAAACAACTACATTTTAGACAAAAGAAATCAAACTTTATATGAATAACACATTTTCACAAACACAAGAGTAATATCCGGTATTTCAAAATTTACCAATAATTCATTTATTTTTCTAAATTACAAATATTTAGATTAAAAAGGAAATTGGTTTTCCCTTAGGCCTATTCTCTTTCTAACGGTTAATGTACGAGATAATAATAATTTTACTTTATGTAGCCTATATATATCATTATTACCACTGATTCATGGCTCCATTTTAGAAAGAACTCAAAGATTATTGTCATAGATCATTTAAAATTATTTCATAACACACACTTGTGCGCTACAGAAAGATTTTATGAAAAACTAGCTGGTCCGATCCGGCTTTGCACGGATATACAAAAAATATATTATATGCATAAATATATTACACTATGTATTTCTTATGGGGATTTTTAGTAACTTTGACCCCCTCCCAAACCACTCCTAAATTTTTTCGAAAACCTCTCTTAGAGAGCACCTATTGCCCTAGAGGAGCTACATACCAAATTTCGTTCCAATCCGTTCAGTGGTTTTGGAGAAATCGTGATTTAGTAACTTTGACCCCCCAAACACCCTAAGATTTTTAATTTTTTGAAACCCTCTCTTATCAGCTCTACGGCGCTAGAGGAATCTACATACCAAATTTCATTCCAATCCGTTCAGTAGTTCTAGAGAAATCGTGATTTAGTAACTTTGACCCCAAAACCCCCTAAGATTTTGAATCTTTTGAAAATCTTTCTTAAAGAGCACCTACGGCCCTAGAGGAAGCTAAATACCAAATTTCATTCCAATCCGTTCAGTAGTTTTAGAGAAATCGTGATTTAGTAACTTTGACCCCCCCCCCCCACCAAACCCCATCTAAAATTTCGACTTTTTTGTAAACCTTTCTTAGTAAGCACCTATGCTCCTAGAGGAAGCTACATACCAAATTTCGTTCCAATCCGTTCAGTAGTTTTGGAGAAATCGTGATCAGTGAATCAGTGGATTTGGCTTTTATATTTATATAGATAAGAAATTACCAATATAACATTGCTTTAAGTATAAGTGTACGTATTTTACAGTTCTTCTTTTATACTTTTTTATATACGTTGCCATCACAACCAATTATACAGAGTGTTCATTTGAAAACTTCAAACTCGTATTAAAAGACTTATATCCCAAGTATCAAAATTCGGTAAACGGGAGTGTATAGTACTAATTGTGGGAATAAAACAATATTTTAAAAATGGGGGTGCTCAACCGATGTCCTTTTTAGAAAAAGTTAAAATTTTGAAATGGCAACGCATACCTTGTGATACCTCAAATTGAAGCTCATACAAAATGCTATATTTTGGTGAAAAAAAAATTTAAATCGGCCAAGCCGTTTGGTATCAGCAACCAATAATTTTATTTCTTACACAACAATTGCTAACTACTACTTACTAATAATAACAACAAAATTACTGACTGAATTCTGTTGTAAATCCTTTGTAAACTTCAAATCAAATGTTCAAATTGTTAGCTATTGTTGTTCATGCAATAAAATAACCTATTTTCAAATTCTTGCTTAACCTTTCTAAAAGTTTCTCTGATTAAGCCCCTGCACTCAGCAGTGATCCTGCTTTTCAAGTCTTGAACACCGGTGGGAGTTGTTTTAAAAACTACTGATTTTAATTGACCCCACAACAAAAAATATCTAAAGTTGATAGGTCTGGAGACCTTGCCGGCTACTCAATTGATCCTCTTCTATCGATCGAGTGCTCAGGGTAGAGTGCATACATCCATTGTCGTACAGGAAGAGCATAATGTGCAGTAGGAGCTCCATCTTGTTGAAAATAAAGCATATCCGCATCTAAATTTAACTAGCCTACTTCATTTACCTGGTTTTCAAGTGTTTCCAAAATAACAGGGTGAATAGTGTTTTCTAGTAAATCTAAGTACAATTCTCCATAAATAAATATAGGCCCAACAATAGTATCACCCAGTATTCCTGCCCAAACATTAATTTTTTCAGGCCATTGGGTAGGTCCTTCAACGAATACATGTGGGTTTTGGTCTGACCAAAATCGGCAATTGTTTTTATTAACGAAACCGTTAACATAAAATGTACATTCATCACTGAAGCAAATGTTTTTCACAACATTTTCATTACCAATAATGAGTGTACTCATTTGTTCACAGAATTCAATCCGAAGGTCATAATCATCTTCATTAAGTTCATGACAAACTTGGACTTTGTAAGGATGAAATTTGTTAATTTTCAACGCTTTGTACCGTTAAACAGCAAGTTGACGAATGGATTTATTAGGATTTTCAACAACATTATGAATCACTTCAATTTGAGATAATTCGTCTACAACTCTGTTACCAGACCTTTTCTTGTTATTAACTGAACCATTTTCAGTAAATTTTGTAACTAAATCTATGATGTACCTAGGTGACACATTCCTTTCAGGATGTAGTGTGTTGAATGCGTTAGCAGTTCTATTCGTACACTTATTCTCTGATCCATAGATAAAAATATTCTCAACTCTTTCTTGAAGGCTGTAAATTATTTTCATTGTGAAGCAAGACGTACAACACGCACCACTGTCACTGAGCAAATTAAACTGAATTCCCAAATTGGCGACCTTTGGTGTGTTGAAACTAAAAATATGTTCAGAGATAGCCACTTACCAAACCAGTCTCCACAAATACTGTAGATAAGGAAAATAAAAGAATGATAAGATACTTATTTATCCTTATCACTTACAAATACTGATCACAAAATTGGCAATTGTTAAGTCAAACAAATATTTTTGGATTTTGGCAACATCATTGCATTTAGTAAGTAACGGTGTTGTGTTATTAGCAGTAGGTAGTAGTTAGTAATTGTTGTGTAAGAAATAACATTATTAGCTGCTGATACCAAAAGGCTTGGCCAATTTCAATTTTTTTCACCAAAATACAACATTTTATATGAGCTTCAATTTGAGGTGTCACAAGGTATGCGTTGCGATTTCTAAATGTTTACTTTGGGTAAGGGGGCATAGGGGTGAGCACCCCCATTTTGAATTTTTTTTTTATTCCCCAATTAGTACTATACATTACCATTTACAGAATTTTGATACTTGGGCTATAAGTCTTTTAATACGAGTTTGAAGTTTTCAAATGAACACCCTGTATGCAAAACATATACTTTTACGTTAGGGCTAGCCTGGAACAATATTAATGGATTATACAATTACTTTAAATTACGTTTTTTAAGTGATAAACAATCAATTATTTGATTGAAGTAATCTACAAGAATTAAAAGACACTTTCTTAATATCCTTATCTTATTTTAATTATAAAATTTAAAGAATTAGTATCTCCTGTACTTGTTGAATTTAGAATATGCTTTTTTTTTAGATCATACAAATTCCTATATTGATTACCTTACAAAGTGTTAATTGTTCTTCACACCTTAATGCAGCAATAAAACAACACTAAGATTCCATAGTGTGCTATGTAAATTGATCCTAATAGACTTCAAGGCAGTAGTATTAAGTCTCGTAAGATCAGCTGGCTACCTAAGTTGGGATGAACTTAGAAAACGACAGATATGCGTTGGATTTGTATCAACTTATCTACTGCATCCCACTATAAATATTCTGAAGGGATTCCATTACAGGAAACGGGATTTATCCTCAAGTATAGGGTTAGCCCACACCTTGGCTTTCTGGAATCTTTAGCAAAATATCAAGAGTGAGAATCAGTTTTATATGAAATAAATTTGTATCGCAATATAATAGCTACCTGAATCCTATGTAGATCTAAAAAAGTAGAATTTGAAAGGTCAAATTCGATACAAAACTCTTAACGCAATAGAGTTTTGATTCATTCACTAGATTATTAAATCCTATATTTTTTAGCCTAATTTTCCTACTTGTTTAACGTATTAGTATAAAAAAGCTATAATTTTATTTTACTAAAAACAAAAATAATATGATGTCAACAAGAAATGGCAGATTCAAACATACAATGCTGCTTACATCCATGTGGATGTTGAATATAACGTAAATAATTTACTCGGTTAGAATATAGGTAAGCAGTTGCTGATAATTCGTACTAACTGCTAACTAATTGTTACATAGCAGGGTTAATAATGTAAATTTTTAACTGCTGATTGTCTTGAACAATTCAACACAATACCAATAATAAATTATATTTGGTACTTACGTATTATACGGAGGCTACGAATTTTAAACGTTGCTAGATTATTGCAACAAAAATGCAAGCATTAAAAAATAGCCTAAAAGGTACTAACCTATAGTTGTTAGTCACAGCACTCATCAGTATTCGGGGCGGCGATCGTTTGGCGTTTCGTTAGGTTGGCCGCACACAGGACGCAAGGGAGCTGGAGCAATGAAACATCTTGCTCCGAGTAATATTACGTTTTGCTCCTTGCAGTGTGCGGTGCAAGGCTGACGCAAGATGCGAGGATCATGGAGCAGCTATTGGATCATTTTGAGTTTGCGATTGAAAGAGTAGAAATGAGTGCCGAGGTTGTGGAAAAAGATGTCAATGTTGCCATAGAATTATGGAAGTTAGTTTAAATTTTAGACTCAAAACCGGATAGAAACTGAAGGAAGAAAAGAAAATTTTTGTTGTAGGCCTACATAAATGAACTGAAACGTGATCCTGCAAAGATTTATAACTACTGTCGTATGAGTGTAACCAGTTTTACGGAATTGTAATGACTGATTCAAGACATGATCACCAAGCAGAACACCAATTGTAGGAAAAGCGAATCTGTTGAGGAAAGGCTATTTATTACTAAGGTAAGAACAGAGCAGAGTGAAATACTCGGCCTGCACATGCGCGGAATAGAAATTGCTCCCGACCACCAGACTTGCAACATAAATTCCGTGCATGCTCCAAGTGCCTCGCGGTGCTGCGAGGCACTTGCTCCCTCTGTGTGCGGTAGTCCCATTTAAATCCTTTTTCATCACTCCGTACCGAAAGTAGCTACTTTCGATGTCAGCTGGTAGCAACGAAAACGATCGTTTCCCAAGCTCTAATTTAGAGCAAGGGAAAAACGATCAGCTGATTTTCCCTTGCTCTAAATTTGTTTTCCCTTGCTCTCAATTAGTTTTCCATTTGCCCGCTACGCGCTCTGGCGTCGCTTTGCCGTTTAATAGTTTGCATTTTACTGAGGTTTCTTCTTCAGCATTGTGTGTATTTTTGCGTCGTGATGAAAAGTACCGTTCATAACTTGTACCGAAAGTGATTTTCCGGCACTTGCTCCAATTATTCCCGTACTCGGCTTCGCCTCGTACGTGAAACTTGGGCGCGCACCGGAAAGTGCCACTTTCGGTACTAGTAATGAAATATACTATTACTTTCTCACTATACTATAGTATAGAGAAAGTATAGTGATAGCAAAAAAAATCGTTGTTGAGATTTTTGTGGAAATATCCGTTTTGGGACCCCTGAGTCCAAAAAAGTGGGATTTACAAAGTGTCTGTCTGTATGTCTGTATGTATACAAAGCTAGAGCGAAAACTATTCGATCGAGTTCAAACAAATTTGCACCAGACATGTCAAGTAGGCCTGTATGGATGCACGAACAACGGTTTTGAAATTTTTTGAAAAACAACAACCTTTTTGGCAAATAAAACCCCAAAAAATCAGTTATTATTTTTTGTATAAAAAACGGCTCTAACGATTTTGATAAAATTTGGCTTATTTGTAGCATTTAATATACCCTACCATATGCAAAAAACCACATCTTTCTAAAAACTCTTGTTTAGCTAATAATAATAATAACAGATTTTTGGGGGTTTTTTTGCCATAAAGGGGGTTGTTTTCCAAAATTGTTCAAAACCTTTTTTCGTTCATCTATACAGGCCTAATTTGACGTGTTTGGTGCAAATTTGTTCGAAATCGATCGAATAGTTTTATCTCTAGCTAATAATAATAATATTATTATTAGTTAATCTCCTACTTTAAAATCACCTCTCCTACCCCTCCTATGATAATGAAGTCACAGTGAATCTGTTTAATAATTTAATTATGTTTGTAAGAAAGTATTAGCCAGTTTCTGGTAACGTTTATTTTATTGTTTGATGAGTGTTTGAAGGTTAACTTGTCATTCCATTAGATATATGTGGTCTTCATCTTTATAAACTTTTGTAAGTTTATACTATGTTGTGATTTTTTTATTTTTTTTTATTTATTTAGTAATAGCATATTCATATAGATTTTTTATTTATATAATATAAATACTATTAATGTCACATTCTTGTATATGTGTATTAGGTTTATTGTTTGCAACTGCTAATAATTTAAATAAATTTTTGTAGCCTATCTAACTTGTCACATAAAAAGTATGTAACTTAAATAGATACATAAACTTGAAAAACAAAATGGTTTTAATCCAAGATGGCTTATATAATTGAAAACGGTATATTACATAAGTTATACAAGTATCTATGGACAAACTCTATAAAATATGCTAAGAATTAATTTTTGTTAATATTAATTTTTGGTAAATTAAGAAAACGGGAAGCTAACAATTTATTTTCTTAAAAACTATTGTCTAACAACATGTTTTGAACCTAGTAGTTGGCCTTAAAGTTCTGTATTATAACAACCACTCTTCTTCATTAGTCAAAGTGGTATAAAGTTACATTTGTTTTCAAAACAGTAATCAGCAATGGAGGCAGTTTTATTTTATAAGGAGGTTTTTTCTAGACAACTTCTAGGTTTTAAATAATATGAGTTTATAATTTACTTTAAAATAAGATAGTTTAGCAAATTCCATAAAAATTGCATATACATAAATCTGAAAATTTTATATATTTATTTTAAGAATATATTTTTCTCCCAATATTTTCGCTCTGTGTGCTTTATTTATATATTCCTACAGATAATGGGCTAACAATTGAAAAAAATTACAAAAATGGTTAGACGGAATTTAACGATATCAGCACATCCACTCAGTACTGAGTCAATTGTTTTTTTTCTTTTTGTACTCACACAGATAAGATAGCTAAGTTGCTGCAGAATGATCAGACAGTACCAGTATGGATTAAGATCGTTTAGTACTTTTACGGAGAGCTATCACGTATAGATATTTACAAGACAGAGATACGGGAGAAGAAGAATGCGGTAGCATTTAAAAATGTACAGGTCTTTTGTAGAGGTACAGTTGGGGAGTAACGCTGCCGAGTTTCAACATCTATGTGACCGTTCAAGAGACAGGGGTGGGTAAAATGCCATCTCGTTTAAACATGTACAAGATACTTCAAAAGTTAAAGGAGGGGAAATAAATTGCCGCGTTTCAATATTTACGTAATCATTCAAGAGATACTTGAGGAGGAACGCCGTCACGTTTCAATTTTACAAGAAATAATGGCAGGGATACGGCCTGTGGAGGAACTCTATCGCGTTTTAATCGGGTTTCAATACACACTAGGATAATCAAGAAATATGGGCAGATGAACTCTTTGCGTGTCAATATTTACAGGGCTATTCAAAAAATTCGGTTGGGGAGCGTTTCTGTACTTCTTTGGTTGCATGGTCTGAACGTAATGTATAGTCAACAATAAAACAAATGGCGGAAGTTATAAATAATTCCAATAAACATGTCAGGATTAACGTATTAAAAGCTAAAATACAAAATTAATAGGTTGCAATAGCATCCTCTTTATGTAAATATACGTATTCAAAATGTACTTTGTCCCACTGTATTATCTACCCTTAGTTTGCTGTTATGTTTATCGCTGTGTTCAATCCACCTCGTTGAAATCTGTTTATGTATTCAAGAGATTATATTTAATTCGATTTAGTGGGAAATGTAGTAAAAATGAAGTATTTCCTTGTCCTACTTATTTGTATTACATTATAAAGAGAAACAGAATGGATATTTGTTTGTTACGATCTTTCCAAACAACTTTCTTGTACGATTTTTTTAAAGTTTGCTGGTGTGTTAAGCTGGTTGTCCGTGTTATAAACACTATGTTTGAACATAATTTTTTTGTTTTGTTTATTTTTGTGACGAAGCAGTGACAGAAGATGGAAAAGCTTTGATAAAAATAGCCAGTTATGGTTTTCGCAGGTTACAGCTTTAAAGATAAACGAAAACAGTAAACAGAACAAATAATGGCAGTGAAAAATCTGTGTGGCTGGAAAAAATAATAATGGCGAGAATAAATTGTCCATTGAGAATGGGGCTCAATGAAAAGAGATGACAGCTCTCAATCACAATAGTCAACTGCAGTATGCAATGAAAATACATGTTTTGATTTGCTAAAGTTTACCAGTTTAGTATATAAGTATCTCTAACACTGCACAGTACATTTTTTGATTTTAAAAATATTTTCGGAAAGAAAAATAGTTATCATAAAATTTAAAATAAGACTAGTTTTAATATCCTTCAATAAAGTCCTTTCAGTTTGGCCCTTTAAAAATTCCTATTAACTTATATCTTGAGTTCTAATAAATTCATTATTTTACTCATGCGTGTTAGAATTCTTTATAACTATATACAATTGCATTGCGATTTCTTTACCCTTGATGGTGAAGATCGACCTTGACAGATAGATTTCCAAACAATTGAAGCTATAAGGTTTTTGTTTTTATCCTTTTTTGGTATGGAACTCTAAAAAGCACAATATGTAAGTAAACTAAAGTGTAAGTACTTACAGCTTATTGAAAGTATTTTTACAAGTTTCTGTTTGTTTACTTTATTTAATATTTTCATTAGGATAACACTTTTTTCGTTTACTGATGTGTTCGCCAAAGTGAGACGTTTACTGGGCCCATTATTTAGTTTATCCTACCCAATTATGTTACACTAAACGCTAGGTTCCCTTTGGGGCCGTGGTAAACAACCAACATATCGGGTTTAACGCTTGAAAATACCAACTTAAAACAACCACTTACACGAGTAGCCAGCTTTGACCTACACCAAATCTATATTATAACAATTATTAAACTCTAAGCACTAGACACTATTACACTATTAGGTCAGTAGGGCATTTCCAGCATTGTTACGCTATTCGCAACAAACCGAGACTAACTCACATCGCAGGACTATACACTGTCTAATCGGCCCCCGAAAGCGGTAGCCACTAACAAATTTCTCAGCCGTCCATAATACAATTATACAACAACGAGGAGAATACTTAGCCAGTGTAAGGTTTGTATTTTGATATAGGCGAATTTATCATGTAAGGTTTATTTTAACTTTTCTGTTTACCTTTATGAACTTTATAATCTTTAAACCATGTATGGTTTGTCTTATTTGGGGGCTCCACCAGACTTGGCTTGAGAGGTCTGACTCACAACTAATTGGTTGAAATAACTTCAGAGACGTTTGATGGTTTGAATTAAATGTATAATAATAATAAGAGATTGTACATGACATATAACTAATTTGATAGCTACAATTTTTCTAGATTAATAACATTTAGCATTTTTAATGAATTTATTGAACAAAGGTTGAATTAACATGATACTTCTTTGAAATGAAAATTTAACTTAAGAAACTGTACAAATTATTTAATATATAATTTCTTACCGTTAAATTTATAAATTTGTCTATTTCTCTAAATTTTACTTAATTATTAGTTGCTGAATCTACTAAACTAACTTCACCATAATATTTTGATAATTATTATATTTAATGTATAATGTTGTTAAGGGAAACTTTAATAATTAATTGCTATGCAGTCTCCTTAATATTTAAAACTTATTCTTTATTAAAATAGGCTAAACAAAATATAGTACAAAATATTTGGAATTAAAAGTTTGTTAGTTCAGTTAACATAATTCTTTACTTTAAAACCTTATCCTAATCAACAGTTTCTGACCTTTTTAAATTGAATCGAAATTTCCTTTCAATTGCTTATAAGGTATTTTAAAAATCCTTGGCAGATAATCTATACTAATATTATAAAGAGGTAAAGTTTGTTTGTTTGTTTGTATGTTTGTTTGTTTGTTTGTATGTAGGGGGTAATCTCTGGCACTACTGAACCGATTGAAAAAATAGTTTTACTAATTAAAAGCTACACTATCCCTGAGTAACATAGGCTATAATTCATTTCAATAAAAAGCTTTTTTTATTTCAATCTTTATAAATTTAATCGGAAAAATTCTTAGGTTAGGTCTAGAATGATAAACCAACACATGTATTTACATTAATTATTACCATAGCAACCAATTGAATAAAATAACAGATAATATATTTGCTCCAATATTTCCATTAACAGCTGATTTCAAAATTTGAAGCAATTATTTTTGCATTTCTAGCTTTTAGGTTAGGACTTTAAAGAGCATACCTGAGCCTTGCTGGTTCTTTTAACCATTATTATAACTGCTGTTATAAAATATAAGAAATAATTTAAATTTAACATTTCACATTATTTACCATCTTAGTTTTAAGGTTATTATTAATCATATACCTTTATTATAAATAAAACATAACATATGTTTTTAGAAGGTTACGTTGGGGGTTGGCGTGCGGAGCACGCAGGGGTCTCCCCTAGTTCTCTATAAAGAAGACCCGACCAAATTGCTTAGTTAGTGTTGCTCTTAAATTATGGATTTATTTTATTACATATATATTATTCCATTAACTATCTGTACATGATTTTACTTAAATTATCTGGATATGATTTCGTTTCTTTAATTTGCTTAACCTCTAGATCTGTCTTAACATAAATTGAAATTTTTAATTTACTTACATATTTGTGATTTCCCCTTTCACTTGCTTTTAAACTGATACTAAATTTTTGATTAATTATTTTATTTAACACTTTATTGACATTATTGTATTTATATTCGCACATTCACTGAACACTATTTATCCACTGGTTCTTGCAATTGATGACTGATTTTAACTTGATGATCGATTTTAACTTAATGAGTTATTCCACTTGATGATGACGTTTCTTGATTAGTTATTTGACTTGATGATTGATTTGACTTGATGATTGACTTTTCTTGATTAGTTATTTGACTTGATGATTGATTGGACTTGATGATTGATTTTAAATTTTATTATTTTAAGGAAAAATGTAATTAGCTATGTGATGAGCTTTTAGGTGTTAATCTTCCACCGGTTTCTTGAGGAAGACCTCGATTTTCATATTCTCATCCCACTCCTGTCTCCGCGTTTGTTCGAAAAACCGTTTGTAATTGGCTAAAGATTTTCACTCATCTCCCTATTGGCCTTTCATTTAAAAAACAAAAATATTTGTCTATTTGTAAATTCTTGACAGACTATTCCCATGCTGTTCTGCGTTGTTTGCAAAAGCTATGTGAAATGTAATATGAATCTTTTCACTTGTTTCAGAGCAAGTTGTTCTAATGCTGCTGACTTGATTGAAATGTCTGGGAACGTAACCTAATAGTGTACACGTGTGTTATCATTGCAATCTTTTAATTGTGTTCTTTCTTCTTAACTAACTTGCTTTGAATATTAAAATCTTTCTACAATTTGTTGTATTTTTTTATTTTAATTATTTAAGTTTTTGGGAATATTGTTGTCTACCAATAAATCTGTGACACCGGTAATGGTTGATCAATCAGATGGAGTAGAAGAATGACCGAGAAGCGATGGCGTCGCTGCCGAACCAGATCCCGGACGACATTCAGACGCTGCCCAATGCCTACTTGATCATTTTTGACATTCGACATAGATAAATTGAGACAGGCTCAAGTTCTCTCATACGATCCTAACTCGGATCCTGAGCGCGTCACAAAATGAGAATTGATACACTATTAGGCTTAGATGGTTAATGCCCTGTTGTTACTTTCCTACTTACTAAAAAGGTCTTTTCATCACACTGTATCGAAAATAGTCACTTTCAGTATCAGCTTTGAGTATTGAAAATAGCGTTTTGCCGGTGTAGGTCGGCAAAATCAGCTGGAATTTTTGCCGACCTCTAAATTAGCTATACATTATAAAACCAGAAGCGATCGCTGTCTGTAGTAATTATGATTTGAAATGTCGTCTTATTAATTTATTAGATATGACGATTTTAACAAAGAAACAAACATGAGTAACAATAAAAACTACATTTTGATACTATTTACAAGTATTAAGTAAAATAAATAAACTTATAACTTATTATTTAAAAAAGTACATCAGTATGTTTATTCATGTAAAAGTATCGGTAGTAGCGTATTAAAATTGTGTCTATCTATTAATATTACGCCATGACTTTATATCAGCTGTTTAAATTAATTTAGTGAACTTAAACAATGTATTGTTGCCATGTAATGTTTGCGGTTACTGACGGTTGAAAGCGATAAAATAAGAACAGAATCAATCAATCAATCAATTTATTTCCTTAAATAAAGAAATACAACATAAATTACACACACACACACATACACACACACACATACCCGCCCACATATAATTGTCGGGTAACCGGCATAAAACACAATTGTCGGGTTTTCGGGTTGATAGTTATTTCTTATGGTTTTATGATAGCTTTCTATAAATAATTTATCAAAATCCATTTACACACCGCCAATTTTTTTTAAATGAATATTTTTGTTTATCGGGTCTTCCCCTTAAATATTGAAGAGTCGGAAGTGTGTCATCTTGTCCCACCAATCATCATTACTACGGAAGTACAACAAACACACCCTATAAGCTGCGCGCGCATTGGCCTTGATTGAGGGCGACGATGCCAGATCGTGCTTTCAATCCTGATACTACTGTATTCCTATTACTCCAGTCCCTTGGTCGGTTTGCTTTTCACTTGCCGATAAATAACTAGGCCTGTCCTTTGAATTACCAATACAATATATTGATTTCAACTATAATTTGATTACTTGCACATTTGAAATCATTATAAATGTTCTTATATTCTACTTAAACAAATAAATATTATTGTCCTGTTGTTAAGTTGATGTAAGTTTCAAATCTCTATTGAAAGAAAATTTTAGTTCATTACATTTCTAGATTTAGAATTATTCTAATTTTTAAGTTTAGTAGGCTCGATTTTAGTAAAGTTTTTTTTTGCAACAAGCGAAATATTTTAATTGCTTTTCTATATTCGTTGTAAATATTTCCTATAATATTTAAATATAGTAGTATCTATTATTTTTTAAAATTAAAGATTCCTATGGAAAAAATACGATAAGTTCATTCCTGTTTAGTAAAAAATGTGGTAAACCCAGAAAGATAGATTTTCTTTTGTGCCGTGCTTTGTAGTTTTTTGGTATTGCAAATTGGAATAGTTCAGTAAACGTAGTTTTGGTTAGGCTATGATGTGTTTAAAAGAAATTAGGCTACGTTATATTTAACTCGTTTTTATTTCTAACTTATAGTTTACAACTCTGAATAAAGTGGTATTAACGTTTATTTTTTTAGTAAAATTTGTAATATTGCAAAAACGATGTGCTCAAAGCATTTGTCTACTTTATTTACCTAAATTGTATAAAACTCTATTGAATTTAAAGTTATTTGCCTTAAATGTGTATCTTACCTCCATGATACTTTTAGTAAACGTAATTAAATTGTAAAAACGATGTGCTCAAAGCATTTATCTACTTTATTTACCTAAATTGTAAAAACTCTATTGAATTTAAAGTTATGTGCCTTAAATGTGTATCTTACCGCCATGCTACTGTTTGTAAACGTAATATTAAATTGTTTTCACCACAACGTAAATATTATTTTTAAAATACTGTAGTCGAAAAACAAGAAAAAATTATACGACACGCTGCAGGATCGAACCAAGAAAGATTTGGTTGACAGTCAGACGTTCTGTCCACTAGACCACAATGATCTACTAGTAGTGGTAGCAATTTTAAGCTCTATAATTTGTTCACTCATTTACAAGTCGTATAATATTAAAATATTTAATTTTCAATTTTATACATAATCATATTTAAGTATTCTATTGCATAATTACTTAAATATGCGGATTTATAACACTTCTATTAACAAGAATATGTTTGTTTAAAGTCTAAAAGTATTTAGCAAGCATTTTCTCTTCGGTACAATCAATGACTTTTCCTTCCTTTTGAAATGTTGTAAAAAGAAAAGTAATTATTGTCGATTTTATTGCTTCTCGTCAATCAATTAACATAAAATTTCACCAAAATGTTCCCATTGAGCTAATATACAATCCTGTATAAGTTGAATGTGGTAATTTTTACGATTTTAATTCATAAATACAAGTTTTTTTTTGTTAGGCGTACGCCTACTCTTATTCCAAAGCTTGCATTAGAAACAATATTTTTTGTTTTGCCATGCTTTGTAGTTGTTGTTGTAGGCCTATTAACGTTTATTTTTTTTTTTTTTTGTAAAATTTGTAATATTCCAAAAACGACGGTGCTCAAAAGCTTTCGTCTACTTTATTTACCTAAATTGTATAAAACTCTATAACATTTGAAGGTATAATGGGCATAAATGTCTACCTTACCTCCATGCTACTTTTTGTAAACGTAATAAATCGTTTTCACCAAAACGTAAAAATTATTTGAAAAACAAGAAAAAAAATACCATGACACAAGGATCGAACCAAGAAAGATTTGGTCTACAGCCAGACGTTCTATCCATTACACCACAATGATCTATATATATTATTAGTGTTAGCAATGATGAGTTCTATAATTTGTTCACTCATTTACAAATCGTATAATATTAAAATATTTAATTTTCAATTTTTAATAGGATATTTAAGTATTTTAATGCATAATCACTTAAATATGCGGATTTATAACACTTCTATTAACAAGAATACGTTTGTTTTAAGTCTCTAAAAGTATTTAGCAAGCATTTTCTCTTCGGTCTAGGAACAATCATTGACATTGCCTTCGTTTTGAAATGTTGTTAAAAGAAAAGTAATTATTGTCGATTTTATTGCTTCTCGTCAATCAATTAACATAAAATTTCACCAAAATGTTTCCATTGAGCTAATATACAATCCTGCATAAGTTGAATGTGGTAATTGTACGATTTTAATTCATAAATACCAGTTTTTTGTTAGGCCTACTCTTATTCCAAAGCTTGCATAAAAGCAATCGATTTTCTGTTTTACCGTGCTTTGTAGCTTTTGGTACCTATTGCAATTGTTCGGTTAAAACAAATAATCTAGTTCCTATTTACGAAAACGTATTTTTTGGTTTGTTTCACTTTAAAAGAAATAATGTTACCCCAACTCGATTTAATTTCTAACTTATAGTTTACAACGTGAATAAAGAACATTTATTTGATTTTAATAAAATTTCTATTGCAAAAACGATGGGCTCATGAGCATTAATTTGTCTACTTTATTTACCAAAATTGTATAAAACTTTATTAAGTTGTGTGCCATAAATGTTTATTTTTCCTCTATGCTACTTTTTGTAAACGTAATATTAAATTGTTTGCACCAAAACATAAATTTTATTTTGAAAATCGTCTAAAAACAAGGAAAAAACACTACCACCTTGCAGGATCGAACTAAGAAACACTAGGTCGAGAAGCAGACGTTCTATCCATTACACCAGAATAATTTTTTAGCACTTTTGTCATTTTTAGCACTGTAATTATTACTTACCACTCATTTACATGTCATATAGGTTATTATTAAATTATTTAATATTTTGTGATTCATAATACAGTAACTTAAATATGCGGATTTATAACACGTCTATTAACAAAAATACCTTTGTTTAAGCCTCTTAACAAGAATTTACAGCCTAAAAGCTAAAAGTATTTAGCAAGCATTTTCTTTTCCGTCTATGTACAATCACTGACATTTCCTTCGTTTTTAAATGTTGTAAAAAGAAAAAAGTACTATAATTATTTGTCGATTTTATTGCTCATTGTCAATCAATTAACATAACAATTCACCTTAATGTTACCATTGACCTAATATTCAATTCTGTATTAGTTTCATTTGGTAATAATTGTACTATTTTAAATCATAAATACCAGTTTTTTTGTTAGGCCTACTCTTATTCGAACGAGGCTATGGAGCAAAGCTTGCATAAAAACAATGGCTTTAGATATTTTTAGAATGTTTTTCAAGTTCATTACCTCTGTACAATGTCCATAAAGACATGATTAATGAAATTTTAACCAAACGAAATTAAACAGTGTACTATTCAGAAATACCATTTCTTGCTGACTGTTATTCCTTTCTTACTGGCTGCATAGAGGTAAAAAACGTTTCCTTATTTCTAATCTACACAATAAAAATTGTGTATAAATACATGTTTTTCCATAAAAGAAACTCTAAAAAGCGTGGTAATTTGAAAAATGGTTTTTATGTTTCACAATATTAGAATTTCTAACACTGTTACCAACTTAACCTTTATTTTGAAGGGGAGGTAATATGAAGGGAGGTTATATGAAGTATTCATTGGTAATGCATTAAGAATATGGTTAATAGCTATTTCTTAGTTTATCACAATTTGCTATAATAGGCTATATAATAAGTTAATTTTTAACTAGGACACAATTTAGGTGGGGACAATTCAATATTTTGAAATTATTAATTTATTTTTGTACATAACTGTTGACGTTTATTACTGGTAGATATTCAATTGATATTAGAACATGGCTATCTTATTTTATCTTAGTTGAGTTTGGCAAAGAACTTGTTTTGTTTTTCGGTTTGGACTGAGAAGTGAATCATACTGCATTTATTTTTAAATAAGTACAGAAGTTTAAAAGCTTGTTGGAATATTAATAAGTCTACAGAAACATATTTATTGTAATATTAAGTACAATATTATATATGTACTAAATTACATATAATTTTTCTTATGTCTTACAAAAATTAAATGTCTTTAAAATATAATTAAAAAGACAAAAAGGCAAAATTTTGGATTGATTTTGAATAATTCAGTTTTCAGTAAACAAATTGTTATAGTCTCTTTTATAAAAAATTTTAGCCCTATTTTATTCAATTAGGTAATTCGTTTTTTAATAAATTTTGAAAAGAGAAAAATTAAAAAATAGCATATTGGTCAAAAGCTTAGATTAGCCAAATTTAAATGATGTATATGGTTTAATACAAAACCCTGAATAAATATGTTATGAAAAGATGTTTTAAGTTTTTAAAACACAACCAATCAATTCAGCAATACTACCTACAAACTTTCTATTTATCTGGTACTGTAGTGTACTAATATTAAATTTTATAATTTTATTATTATCCTACCGTTTGAAATATAGATTGTTGTAAAAACCAAGCAGCCTCTAAAAAACACATTATTTTGATCAGAATCAGCCCCTTTTCAAACTCAGATACAATCAAATATCCTATTACTTTTTTTTTTTAAATGAGCAATTCTTGTATCTTTGTATCTTTATATCTTTGTATCTGGCGCGGATCTCGAAAACGGCTCTAACGAATTCAAAGAAATTTTGTACTTAGGTTTAGTTTTGATTTTTAGGTACACCCATATATTGATATTTCGTGTTAAAACGCAATTTTTTGAGAAATACTAATTTAAAAGTTGAACAATTTTAACATGGGGTCTTATGGGTTGCCATTTTGGTTACAAAATAACAACGAAATAGTAAATAAAGCAATCAAAACAGCTGTTTATAAACAAGCCATGAGATTGAGTATT
>JAGFPH010004965.1:15326-28205 GCA_018207615.1 Philaenus spumarius | reverse complement strand
TATTATAATATGCACCAATTTATGTAAGTATTATTTCAAATAAAAAGCTATTTTTGTTTAATTAACTATATATAGTAAAATAATCAATTAATTCTTTAACACCTTAATTTAGTCAAGTATTGGCGGACTACAAGTTGTAATTTCCAAATTGTTTTATTATATTGAACACTTTTCTTTACAATTGAATAACAATAGTACAAAATAAAACAGCTACCATTTACAAAATGAAAATATTTACTGTGATAAAATTTGCATTGGCCAAACTGAAAGATCTTTTGCAAAAAAATGTAAAGAACATTTACCCTCCATACAAAAAAAACTCTACAAACATTGACCTAATTATGCCAACACCTAATTAACACCAACCATACCTACACAGATATTAACACTAACCTAACCATTATCCATAATGAGAGGAAGGGCTTCAACGTATTGGAAGGGCCATAATATCGTCTGAACGTATTGAAAGAATATAGTATTTACACTTCCCAGAAGGAAAATCCCAACATACTCCTTAATGATATGTTGAACTTTGCAGCTAACCCCATTTATAACATAATTTTTAATTTTCAGCAAACACAGCTGACCTATGCAATAATATAACTCACAATCCACCTTCACTTCAGTCCCCGTTCGGAAGCACAAAAACTATGCCGTGGTCACACCATTGCAAAATCTGTATGACATTTGACGAAGAGCTAGCCTGCGAAAATTTTTTTTATGTTTTTGTGTCGTGTTATCGTGTGTGTTCAGTGTTGTTATGTGTTTTATTTAAGTGTATAGTTCCTACACCTGGCGAAGCCAGCTGTGGATGGCGAAACAAGGTATTAAAGGTAATTATCTACATTGTGTATATCAGCAATTCGGAAAGCGAATAGACTTCATAAAACCTGCATGGTCTTATAAAGAATATAATATTACTTACCTAACTTATTAGGTTAGAAAGTTATAACACGCTACGAAGTTAGTACAGCAAAATAGTAACAAAAGACAAAACGATGCGTTTTATGTGTTACAGTTTGCTAGTACGGGAACTGTTTTTAATGCGTATCGATAACTTCGAACCGATTTCGGAAAACATTGTACATGCAACAGTGAGCGAAGCATTTTAAAACCAGACCTTAATGTTTACAGTTCCCCCACAGACCTAGGAAGAAACTGTGTCTAGAACTCGAACCATGTACGAACACAAATCTTTCTTATTCTATAAATTTAGTTGGGCAATTCTGAACCTTCAATATTATGTAACTTATTTATGCAGCTTTTTCATCAATATGGTGCATCTGCACATTTCCACTTAGAGGTGCGTAAATATCTTAAGGACTCACAACATGAACTTTGGATTAGACTCGCCGGGAATGAGGATTCCTACGTTTTTCTTGCCTCCACGTTCACTGGATGTAACTACCTGCTATTTCCTTGCATGGGGATGGAGTTTGCAAATTCCCTTGGCAACTGACCTACAGCATTTGAGTCGTACCTGTAATATCTGACGAGAGAAGCGCAAAAGAGTAGAATTTAGTGCACAAGAAGAAGGGAGAACTAGAGAGTGGAGAAGTAATATTTATATAACCTTAAAGACGTACATCTTTACATCAGTTGAAAGTTACAACTGGACGGTTTGCTTCCTCCACTCTTTACTTCAATGAAAGTTCTACTGCAAGATTGTCCGACACGTATCATACGACATTTCCTGGCCTAGACCACTTGAATGTCCGGCAAGTCAATAAAGGTGCTCATATATCGAGAACTTTCAGTCATGTTCAGACATGTCTTAAGTAAACAGCTGATTTATGTTATTTTGTTTAATGTGTTTATTTAGATGAATACGTTTAATTGGCTTCCACAGTTCGCATGTTTCAGATTTATGGACAGACAATCCTTGTAGCTAAACAGCGAGTGTTTAACTAACTTCTTGTAAAATTTCCTTAAATATTTACTAATTTAATTTGGCCTCGAGCTGAATAAACATAAATACCTAAATGTCCCATCAGGGATAAGTAGTAGTTTTACATTAAGAGAATAAACATTCATTGTAGTTTACCTTATATTGAAACAGGGTGATTCGCGAAGATATGCAGAAACTTCAGGAGCTCATTCTACATGTAAAAGTGAAGAAACAAAATTACATAAAAACATAGGTCCGAAAACGCTTCGTTTTTTAAATATCCGATATTTTTTTCTTGTACAAAATAATTCATATCTAGAGAAATGTTTGTCTGATTGAGTTTAAACTTGGCATGAAGTTTAACCTAACAATGATCTACCTCAAGAAAAAGCGATTATATCCAATCATGCGTTTCAAAATGGCGACGGTTTGAAAATTACAAACACAAATTACTTAAAAAACGTTTTAACAAAAAATTTCAAGACACCTTTTTTGTAACCGTTTTGATTACCTGTCGGATGGTGTAATTGTCAAGACAATCGAATGAAGGCTAAAATTTAAATTGGTTTGTTCAACCCGGCATCCTATACCAACACAGTAAACACAACAATATTGCGTGTACATATGCTGTTATTATCTTTATTAGTGTGCTAATAATAATTAGATTTAGTGCTTGGGTTTGTATTAACTTCGTTAACGGAATAAACATGATAAAGAAAATAAGACAGCCAACTGACATTAAAACCAACATAAAATACTCACAACCATATATTGTGAACTAGGAATGAGAAGTCAAAAACTGATTTCATGCACATTAACAAACATAACAGACCAGGGTCGGTACACATAGTGATGTAAGCAGGGGGAGTGACTAACCAGTTATGGGAGTGGTCTATTCCTAATTTCCTTTTAGTAAATCGTTGTTGTGTTTACATACTTTGGTGTTAACCTTTCTTAGCGTGGTTTTAATTATTAATATGATGTTTCCTTGTTCTTTTACTGACGAATGATCTCGAATAAAACGCAATGAAATATTAGGAGCATTAATATTGGGGAGCAATACTTCCAAGTATTTCACAGTTCTATGAGCCAGGATAACTGCAGATACTTAGTATGCACTTCTATCCCTCAACAACTTACAAATACAGCAAGTTTTCATGACCCAATGAGCCGTATTACTCAGTGGGACGGAAATAGTGTTCATTGCTCCAACTTAGATGTTTCATGAACTGTCGAGAATCTGTAAAATCATTGTAATAGGAAGACATTTCGTAAAGGTTTAAATAACCTTTTTAATGATATTTAAAACTAATAAATTTATATTTTGGATATATTTTAATCATCATTTTAAAATTGAACTAGTTAACTGCCCCTGCTCCGCTACGAGAATAATTTCAGCAATAAAAGGCATAATTAACATATACTGTTTATCTTTGTATTTTATTTAGGGGCTGCTTTATTTTTGTACATAAAATACAACTGATAGTTTTCCTGTATAAATATTGATGTTAATCAAACAGATATATTAGTTAAACCAAATGAAAGTTTCATATTAATACCATTTTCATTCGATAAATATTGTACGAACTTATATTGATATACATTTATATTTTGGACTTATTTTAATCATCATTTTAAAATTGAATTGAACTCTTCCGTTATTTCAGAGGAAACCCTTTACAGAATTTTGTTTGACTGTTAACCTAGTCAAAGAATTAAATTGTTAACTAAATTTTTTTAAATACATTATATGCTACTAAATTATAAAGACGTATAGTAAGTATAACGATTAAAAACAAAACATACCTCAACCAATTTTAATGAAACCATGTCAGTCGGATGACATGTAGTCTCCGTTTACGTATCATTTTTCAAAAATTAGTGGCGTAGTGATTTTAAAGTGAACGGATTTGTTAAAAAACATATTCCAGTTTTGTATAGCTTTATCTGGAAAAATCATTAAAGATACGAGTAAACAGTATGCGGAAGACACGTTGGCAATTAAAAAATGTACAAAATGCTGAGAGTATTTGCCTATGTAGGTAGAGTACAGTAAGGACTCCTTCGTACTACTGATATATAACTAACCTAAATTGTATGATTCTGAAAAGCATAATACGAGAAGAAAGTTAAGTTTATTTATATTTATTTTTAAATATTAAACGTAATTTATTATACAGTGGCATAAAATTATCCGACCATCTATGCATAATCCGACGAAGGCGCTTTTACCATATTTAAAGGACAAAATATTATGCCATATACAGGGCGTTCCAAAAATATATAAAACATTATTTCTCTTCGCGTTTTAAATATTTAGCTATAATGTGTATTATTTAGTATTCCAATCCTCTAAATAAGATTACTTCGGTAGACATTTGGTTTAGTTGCCTAACGTAAATAATAAAAAAGGCATACTTGTTCAAACTTTTATTAGAAATACTCGCCATTATTTCAGCTTATTCTTTTCAACATATTAAAATCATAACAGTGATAATTTATTAGTTTATTTACTTAAATATAAATCGTCTACACATGTTAGTTAGCTTTTAGTGACCACCGCTTTAAGGTTTTCTGAGGTTATAATTTAATTAATTTACCTTCATTAAAAACACGCCACGTTAAAAAAATACGTACACATCAGAAAAATATGCCGCGTTTTAATGTTTTGCAGTTTAATATAAACAATTTTTTTTAGGAGTGTGACTATAGACTACTTCGAATTTTGTGATGGCTATTTGCAGTGTGACCAAACGAGGATAAAAGCGACTAAAACAAATTCACTTATTTTCCATCTGATGTTTACACAAAACTCCCTCAAAATTATAAACGTCCCTAGCTAAGGAACACTTACACTATTGCATTTGCATTCTAAATGTGTGCTAATGCTCACCACTTAAAACAACGATATTACAGGTAAAACCTTTTTCTTCGGGGTAAATGGATTCACTAATGCTAGCCTTCATTAATACAAAATTAACTAACTACTTAGAACAGAATTGTGTCTGAAATAATTCAACCCTACTTCAAAATCCTTTTACTCGGGAGGTTCACTCACAAGACTAACTTTTTCTGCAAATCATTAAAAATCATTTTACTTCATGAATTATATTCGTCAGTTTAATTATCAGGGACCGGTTTCATAACATCCTTTAATTGTAATAAACATCCACAATTCTAAACTTAAAATCCTCAAATTAGATCTTGTTATATCAACACCATTAGTGATTTGTACAGGCTTCATAATAGTAATTATTATTATTTATTTTCAAATCTAAGAGTGTATTTGAATAATTTTTTTGCTGAAATAAATGTATCAATATTTTAAAATTATAAATAAGAGTCCTTTTTAAAATTTATGATTGATTAAAAATTATATTTATTTTTTATAACACATATCATTTATAGCTTTTGTTAAGATATGAAGCTACTTTGACGTTTTACTATGAAGTGATAAATAAGAAACTATCCATTATTTCTTCTTTTTATAATTCACTTAAAGTATACGACTAAGTAGACCTACATTTTTGCATTAAAGTCAATGGAAAAAAAACACACAAATTTAAACAGATTTTAACAGATTGTTGATTAATTAAATAGTTTTAAATCCTTTTTCGTATTAATCAGATGCATGAAACATAAATAATGAAAAAGAAGTGAACTTATTTGTCTTTTATTAACTGCCGTATTTTTCAATAATTTACTGTCACTTTAAAAATTCTTTACACTAGTCAATACCCCCCCCCCCTCACTTTTTGGGGCTATGTATCCTTCAGAGAAGGGTAAGTGTATAAAGCTGAAATCTGACTTACAACAGTTGTAAAGCATCTTAACATGCATTTATTTAACTGATCAAAACTTAAAAATTATTTTACTTTACATTTTCTGATTCAATGTTTCTTATCAAAAAATTTAAATATTTTACTGCCATGCGTGGTACAATTTGTCAGAGCTTTATTTGAGAATATCAACATTTATTATTTGTTGTTTTCAAGATATTTGAGAAAATTTTGCTCAATAACCTTTTCCTAGCCCAATTCTATTTCCTAAATTACTGCAACAAAGTTTTGAAAATGCACTTGAAGTGTTAAAGATACCCTTATACTTTACTGAAAAACTATAGCTGCCAAACTTGTATGTAAACTATGTTTTTAATTATGCTGTGTACAGATTACTGTGTTTAGGAGCCATTCACTAGTTCCCACAAACAACATATAATTTATTTACGTCTTAATTATTGTTATTTCTTAAATAGTTATATTTCTAAAAGGGTGATTTTTTGAAACCTACCACCTCTATTATTTAAAAAGAAATGTGCATAATGTGTTTTCGTGGCCGTTATTCAACTTTAATGAGAACCTTAGCACACCTACTTACAAAATCACTTAACAATACTACCACCCCATCTATAAAATTTGTAAAAAACACATACCGAGTGTTCATAAAATCCAATTAACCCCTTCATTATTTTTGGTACTGAAAATATGTTAAAAATGTGTCCTGTTATGCAACACAAGATATGCAGGAACATTGTTAACTTATTTTCAGTAACAAACATAATGGAGGGGTTAAAGGGACTTTATGAACACTCTTTATATGACTAGTGTTATATAAAATTAAACAGCTTTAACAAACATAAATTTTAGTGGTAGGAAAATATAATTCGGCTAACGCATTTGTTCTCTAAGCTGAAAAATGTGTTTTTTAAGTTATTTTTATAATTTTATATTATGTAGAAGACGAAAGGAGATATCCAAAGTCTGTTCTCGAGACAGTTATTCATCTTTAATAAGAACTTTAGAAATCCTATTTTATTATGTGTCAGTGTTCAATTGAGTGTGATTATATAATATATGTATATGTTTTATATGCAGGATGATTTAATTAATAACATCGTTCCCAGTGAGAGAACTGCAAAAAGATACATTTGTTAATGACTGAATAAGAAAAGTCGAAACGGCTGCCTTGCTATTAAGAAGAAAAACAAGGATTGTCCTACAGAGATAAATAAGGAAAATATAAAACTTAAATCTGAGATTAGGAAACCTACTTTATAGTAGTTAGCATTGACGAAATGAGATTTCAATTCCACTTGAGTACCTCAGTATTTATGTGATTCAATACAGTATTATCCTAATTGCCATTAACATTGCTCTATTCAATCGCTTAAGTGCGCTACAATCTCTCTTGGATAATGAAGCACTTGATTAATTATACAAGAACACATAAACACTAAGAGGGCACCTATTGCAGTTGTTAAAATGTATCTGGGGCATTACTTAGGTACAACAATCTTAAGTAAATGTTAAAGATTTGACGAGAGGCAATGTCAATAATCGAACATACTATACCGCCAGGAGAGGCTATATTTTCATAAGAGTGAGAGGGACAATCACCAGTGTGTTGTGTACGTTGTTTTCTCACTCATCGTAATGACAGCGACATGATACCGATCAAAATAGGGTTTTAACTTTTTACGCTTGAATTAGTTACATATATTAATACATTTTAATATTCGATTGTTATCTTCCAACCAAAAACGTGACTTAGGTTTGACAAGTTTATACAATAGTATACTCAACATAGGACATTTATTTTATAGATTACTTTCGTAAATATTCCAGTTGACACGAACCCGACCACCTGTAGGCAAATGACAAAACTACAGCTGTAGACCGCCGAATTTTTTGCGAATGAAAGAAATCACACTAATAATTTCCTTAGAATTGTATGTCGACTGATATCATTATCTTTTATTTAATGTTGCTCACAGTATTGTTTTTTTTTATTATTCTTAGGTTGTGTCTCATTTCACTTATTGTTGAGGCATTTTCAAACCCATAACGATGTTGCCTCGCATTCAGCAATGTTGTCGTTTCCTTAAACATTTTTGTTTGAATTGAGCTGTTGAGGCCTGTAAAAGAGAAGAGGTAGGTTTTTCTTTCAACGGCGGCAAGTGGAACTGGAAGCTAATTTCCTAAATAAGATGGTAGGTAGTACTACGGGATCGTTATGCCCATCCATCCTGCAATCTAATTATATACATAGAATAGAAAAGGTTAGAGTTCGAAAAGGTAGAAACTGTTTACATAGGAATTGAATTCGATGGGGTTCGACAGGAGATAGCCTATACAGATATTATTTGCATTGTCTATTTCTGTGTGTATCTTTTATAAATTAAAGATGCTAGGCAAATTACTTGTATCATTAAAAATAAAAATAAAAAATATGCATTAGGACATATTATAATATGTCCACTAACACTTTCTTAGTTTCTTGTGATTTTCCCCACAACCTAACGTAATCAAACCTAATTTTACCTAATCTAACCTACCGATTGTTTGAAAATCATGAGAGGAAGATAAATGCATTTTTAATGTTCTTTGAACAAAATTGAGTAAAAAGTAACGATATCGTCAGTAGAGTTATTTTAGAATAACAAATTCCCTTATCTTACAGAACCCTTGTCACTAAAACTGTCGTTTCCATTCTTACAACTTAGCGTAATCCAACGGAGCGAAACGCTAAGATTTCAGATTAAGCCTATTCGAGGAAAGTTAATTTAAAGCTATTGTTTTACTGTTAGGCCTAGTGTGGAAGCTTCAATCACTAAACAATATGTGTTTGCTGGAATATTATAATGTTATGATAGAAATAAAAAATGTAATTCGGGTTTATAGCCCTACGTGTTAAAAGTAAAAACTCTTTAAATTTCATCATCATGTTAAAATGAAACTAAATATAATTAAACAAAATTTATAAGCTTTCATTTACTACTTTCGGAACAATATTTACAAACTTTCTTTAGGGTTACTTACCTAAAAGGGAGGGAGACCTTATAATAATTATGATCACTGGTTTTTAAATCTTCGATTTCCCCCAGAATGGATAAATCTATCACACTGAAATATGCTATAGTTGTTAAACAAGCTAATCCGTTATTATTGTAGAAATCAGAAATCAAACAATATTTTACTGTAAATATTTTTAGAAAGGTGGTTTAAGTTTGATTTAGTAAAAATTTATAATTTACTATCCTATATTCTAATACGAGAAATGTCTGTTTGTACGTACGAGCAATCTCGAGATCCAGAAAAAGGATTTTGCTGAAAGTTTGGGATTAGAATTTTTTGGGTCTAAAAATCGATTAGTAAAACCACTACCTCAGGAAAACTCGTATTTTTCTAAACAACTCATTTGAAAATTGAAAATTTTTAACATTGGGCTTGTGAAGTTTAAAATCATTACATACGTTTATTGACTATAATAATAACAGTAATCAGCTGTTTCCAATAATATTTCCATTATCAGCTGATTTCAACACCAACTGTAACTAAAACATTATTTTTGTGCTGTTATTGACCGTTCTAAAACCATTATCACCAGTTTCTGCATTCTTTATATTTCTAAAAAAGGTAATATAAATTATCTAATGATTATAATTAGTATTTGTTATTTCTAAAATACATAAACAAATTCAGTATGTGATTCGTATTTGCATACATTTTCCTAAAAAAAAGTACTGAGTGATGCTTGGTCGCCCAGGTACTATTTTGTAATATAGTGAGAAGTATCATTTAACAGGCCTTTATATAAGAAATTAAAATTTAATTTTTTTTTAATTTAAAAATTTTGTAATTTTGTTTTTTTTTGTTATTTCAGAAAATATTGATCAAAACCCCATTCTTATTTCCTTAATTTCAGCAAAAAAAAAATTGAAAAAAATATGTTAATTGTGTTGACGTTTTTATGTTACAAGAAAAAGCGATGAAAATACATCAAAAATTGTGAAAAAAACCAGTGGTGCTTATATATTTTACAGAACCGTTTTAGAGGATTCAACTGTTTAAATTTTTTTTTCACATCACGTATTGACAGTAAAAACGAAATCGTTGGACAAATAAAACCCTGTTTGCATGAATTCAAGTAGTATTATACAACCTTAAGTTGTAGGTAGGGCGGTTAAGTAAAGGTAGGTATAGGCCTACAAATTATTCAAGACCGAAGTTGTACATTTTTGTTTTATTTAATAAAGTTAATGATTTCTTAGAAAATTTTGGGAAGAGTTGTTTTTCCTGCTCACAAAAATGGGTACGAAATATAAAATTAAAAGTACAAAAAATCTTAAAAAAAATCAATTTATTGAATAAATTATTATTTTTTTAGTAAACAAGATAAAAACAATCAAAACGTAGAAAAGAAGAACAATCTACTATCCTGATAATGAACTTGTCATTAAATAAACCATGTTGAGTAATGTGACAAGTATCCTTTGTAAATAGAACGCATATCATAGTGTGTAAAATAACTTGTTTCATCCAAACTCAGTGGAAGCTGCGTGATACAGAAACCTCTTGTAAATTGTACTTGTCAGCTGAAATTTTATAAAACATTCAACATTTCAACTTTAAACATAGGACTGAGATACTTTGGCTAGGATATGAGATGTCAGAGGCAGGTAGTAAACATGTTACTAGCGCCAAACACGGCAAATAGTTCACCCAAAAATATACTACACTAACACAATTCGTATAGTCAAGGCAACAAACGACAAATAGGGGACAATTTTGATGTACTTTTTATTTCTGGTCGTATCTATTTTAACTTATTTTGGTTTTTATTTACCTTTTTTGGGTATCTAAACGCGAATTTTATGTTTACTAATTCCGATTTAACCTGGATAATTTGGTTTGCCTATATTCCGAAAACTATGTCTTTTTCAGAAAAAAATAATTTATACAAAATAAAGTAGACTAAATTAATTAAATTTTATGTCAATGACTAACTACAATCGTATTTAATTTTGATGATCTTCAAATTTGTTAAGACGCACTCAGAGGAAATTTCTCATATTCATCAGTGGGCATCGTTCCCCAAGGAATAAGAGAGCGCAGTTAGTATAAGCAAAGTGACCCAAGTTGTAGGTCCCAATTACCCATTTTGTCCGAATAAATAGTTTCACAATATCCGTATATTTTATGACGCTTGTTCCTATATTTAAAAAATTTAATTTCAACTTTAACTAATCATACATGGTAAATGGATAGTTTCTGCGTAACTGGTCCCGTAAATCGTTCATTTCACACTTATGGGTTTTTGGCCACTTTCAGCGGCTAAAAAGTTGATCGATAAAAAATATGTTACGGTCATAAAATGTAGGAAATTTAGTCTACTTTAATTTTGAACAGTATTTTCATCGAAAATTTTCAAAATTTAGACAGTAAAAATGTGAAAAATTTAGGCTACAACTTTTGGGAAGAAAACATGTTTTCAGGCAATATCGGAATTTGCAAACTTCAGATTCATGATCAGTGATCCAAAACACATAAATGTACTAAAAATCAAACCTACAACTTTAATATTTAACCATATTTGCCCTTTTTTGACATTTAGTTGCCTAGACTAGTAAGGTAATTACAAATCACAATCTCTCTGCTCTCGGAGAGGTCTTATGGGCTATTTAACCAGACATGTAGACAGTTGCCTCTGCATTGTCTTTGCTGTGCATGCAGGACTAGCGCTACTACAGTGTAGAAACGAATCGTCAGCATAGAGCGAAAGCGTCACATCTGGAACAGTAGGAAAATCGTTAGTGAAAACAAGACACAGTACTTATCCCAGGACACTACACTGGGGAACTTCAGTAAGTATCAGTCTCAACCTGTAGAGTTTACCGTTCACGAAGGTCTTAAAGGCCTGAGAGGTAAGAGCGGATCAAAGAGACTCACTCAACTTGTAGAGGAGGCCTTTGTACCATATCTTGACAAACGCCTTACTGACTTCCAACTACACTGCAACTGATGACAAGAACTTATTATTTTTATAAACCATCTGATTGATAATTCCAACCAGCTGGTGAGTGGTAGAATACCCTTGTTGAAAGCCGAACTGTTTGGGTTTGCTGAAGCCCTCAAGGTGGGACTGCGTCTAAACAGAAAAAGGAGTTCAAAGATCTTCGATATCGCTGACAGCATAGATATCGGGCGATAGTACTGCGTGAAGAGATGGCCCTTTCCGGCTTCATTATAAGGATAATCATCTCGGGTTTTCACTGCGTTGGAAAGTGCCGCAATCTGAGGACAGAATTAAACATTGTTAGTAACCTGCACTAACTCAGGGGGCGCAGCATGAGGACCCTGCCAAAAATTCGATCCAGGATAGAGGCTTTCTTTAGCTTGACCACCGAAATCACGGCCTGCATCTCCTTAAGTGTGAAAGTCACAATGACATCGCCTACCTCTTGCGATTCTCCAAAGTAGTCGTCGACGAACTCCTCGATCATATCTGCATTTTTGCAACATAGCAAACATAGTTTTTGGTTGAAACAGATCCTTCATGATGCCAGCAAACTCCTCGGACTTATCCAGATCAGTGTATGATAGGCCTCACTGCCCATGGAGAGGCTGATTCGAGCTTCCTACCATGGAGTATCTTGGCAAACTTCCAAGCACTATCATACTGCAAATACAACATATATGCAGATATGAATCCCATTTATTGGAAATGTAGTAATTTAACTGCAGATTAACCCAATTGTTTTGCCTGTTGAAAAGATTCTTAGCTGCAGAGAGTGGGTGAACTGCCACTAGGCTCAAATCCTCCCCCATTTCCTTCATCAGCCTGAATGAGTGGATCTCCATAAATGGCTACTGGGATGCAGGTAGGGAAGCATCTGAAGCTGACAGAATTAGTGAATGATGCAAAAAGCTGACCTGTTTATTAAATTTTCTGCAGAGGTAGGGAGCGGAGGCAGCTTGAAGCAGTCCACGTTATACTCTCTAAAACGGCACCAGTAAACCCTGACACGAGCAGCAGTGGGCGTTAGGCGCAATGTAGGGCTCACAGCAACCGTCTTCATATATGGGCAGTGATCTTACGAGCTCGAACATCTGTAGGAAAGGAGATTCTTTGTTAGTAAGTAGAGTCCGCGGCAGTCTGGCGTAAAATGGAGTAGGGGAAGGTCATTGACCTTGGGCCACGCCCCCTTTTTT
>JAGFPH010004965.1:0-15226 GCA_018207615.1 Philaenus spumarius | reverse complement strand
CTTTTCAAAATTGAAATAAGAAATTCTTTGCGAGGATACTCGTTTAATATGTTTCATACGGTTAAATCAGTTCAGACTTTCAGTGAGGTTGACTAAGAACAAGATGTATCACCTTAAACTGTAAACCTATTCTGTCAAAAGTGACCATATTTTCGATCGCGCTACTTTTATGAGACGTACATTTTTATGGATATTGAATTGCTTTTTATTTTCACAATATTATCCAACTCCGAGCCCCAATCCAATGGATCCAGATCTGCTCCATACCAACTTTGAATTTGTCAATAATACGCCTTCTTGAAATTTTGGATCCAGCCATCAACGGTGGAGAGTAGTTAGGATAAATCCACATGTTTAGATCTAATGTACGCGCGAAGTCTAAACCTTTCGGCCAGCTCGATATATGAAGGCGATTCATCCACACTCGTATAAGTGGTGCGGAATCTGGTACAATACGAGAGCGAGATTAATCCCCGATTCCATCAAATCCTCGATTCTGAGATTTGTCTCCCCCCCCCCCCAAAGCCCCGCCCCCCCCCCCCCGGCAATTTCGCATAGCCAGAATTGAAATCAGCGTCCCCAAAAAACCCCGAGAATAAATTTTCAAGTCTCTGTCGCAACTTTACAAATTTCCCCCATCGCCCCAGATCCTTCCCGGTGCATCCCCTAAAATGAGATCAGCACCCACTAAAACCCCCGAGTACCAATTTTCACAGCTTTTCTTTCATTTTTAGAGGTTTCAAAAAAGTTATGCATTTTTCGATGCACTATATGCACCCGCGATGCATTTCCGCTTTATCCTGAAACTGGTCTTATGTAGACTATTTTCCTGGTATTTTTTTTAACACGATGCAGAAAACTGCATCCAAATAGGAGCTGTTGGCAAAAATGTATTTATTTGAGTTGAAATCGTACTAGTTTGCCTGGTCTAGTAATATTGTTTCTGTCTTGACAGTATAAGAACTTTATAAAATTATCTCAATTATTTTCTAGTGTAATCCTGGTAATACACTTTTACAGTAACCACTACATGTATCTTCCTCTCATTCGTGATCATTCTGGTGACACGCACTACTAAAGTGCGATAATTTTTTAAATCAAATTTTATACGTCAAAAATAATATCTAAATATGTTATATTTTACTAAATAAGTTTACTCAAGTCATTCTAAAAAATAACTTGTCATGTGGCGTATTACATAATAATCACTAAAAATATATAAAAAGTTAAGAAACAATGTTGGAATGCCGCATGTGTTCGCCCGTTTATAGAGAGCATGGTAATTAGGGATCTTTTCTATAATGTCTTGATAAGGTAGATTTCGTTTAGAAAAGAAGTTACTGCATAGGATCTCCTCATCTACACAAATCTTTGCTGTGATTGGCTTTGCCTTCCACAAATAATTTCTACAAGTGTAATATCAAACAGTGTTTACTCGATTTCTATAATGGAAGATAACTTATTATGGTCTTAAAATGATTATCTATAACCAATATCGTGAACTAATATAGCTATAGCCTACCAATTAATTTCGTATTTTTTTCAAAGTTATATGAGTTCGAAAAGAAGTGACTAGTTTCTAGATGTATGTATCAATCAGAGTTTTTACAGTATTTTATAAAAAAATTTTCTTTTTCCTCCAAAACAATATTTTGAGGAAAGTGGAATTTTTTTAATTTTTTCACATAAAACAAATTCTTGGACACATTTTGTATATTTCGCAATTATAATGACATTTTTTTATAATTTTTCCTAAAAACCCTATATTGGCAAATTTCTATTTACCAATTTAGAGTTTCCTTTGAAAAGAAAAATATGGTAAAAAATAACTATCTAAAAATGTTCTCTGTACCTTCATGGAAGAGTGAATAAACTAGATTGTTAAATGTTGATGTAGGGTTAAAGAAGACTTCCAGGTTTACAGATGGTTACCTCATTATTTTATTCACCTTTAGAAAGAATTTAGCTTTGTTAATCTGAACAATTTTAAAGATTTATAACTCCCCAGTATAAAGAAAATATTGTAGTGGGTCTGAAAATAAAAGTACATTTTGTTAACATGTATAAATGTATTTCTCAAAGTCACTGCAGTATTTGTACACTATATTAAACAAGATATATAGGGACATGGGGAGTGTATTGCGCGCTCATATATATGCAGATATTTTTTCCTACATAAAATTTCACGAATGAAAAATGATTTCGACTTTGATGTAGTGCAAACAAAGCATAATGACCAATGATCTGAATAGAATTTAATCAAATTCAGTAACAGAGTTTAGTTTTTTTGCGCAATTGCATTATGATCGGCATAAACTAAACAGGTCTACATTTTTTTTTAAAATGATATCGACTTTGTTGGAGTGCCAATTAGACTTCAATAAGTGAAGGTTAAAAGCTTAGTATGGGTATTATGAATTAAATGATAGGAACATATAAATCTACCTGCGATTGCAGGCCAAGCTGAACGAGATTTCAATAACATAAAGTAGGATTACTTTGTATTAGGATTACAAATATGTTAAACTTACCTTAAATGTTATGATTTGTACCTATAGTTAAATACAATGTATTTTCTTTTTGAAGTTAAACTTCTGAATAGGTATGTTTGAGTATATTTTTATCTTTATTTTATCTTTGTTTGTGTTTTGCTCCATGGACACAAACATAATTATTATGTACTTCGTCGCTATTGTCTGCACGTTGAGTGCAGCCTACGTTTCGGGCACCTTAATGTCCATTTTCAAGGCTTAACAGATCAGGCGAAGTGAAGCGTTTATCAGGCGTCCGGTATACTGCGTGGGATTCTTTAGTGACTTCAATTCCAATACGTTTTGAACACCTAAACTTGCTCATTCTATGTTCTAATGAACTTTTCGTCCATCATTAATTCTAAACACCTCGCGAAACCTAGTTTCAAGCTAGATTACGTTGTCAGATCAGTAGTACAAACAAGGGAAAAGTGATCAATAGTAAAATCTCTTTCCTGTGAATTATTTGCAGCTACCTTGTTTCCATAGTTTATAGAATATATTTTATCTGTGACAATAGTTTCTGCTTTTTGTATACATTGGAAATAGTAAGACAGAAGACTTCAATTTTATTTATAAGTGTTTTAATTTGTGTCTTAACATGAACTGGATATTTTGCATGAAAACATTTCATCAGAAAATAAAATCTGTATGGAGTGAATGTAAGTTAAGAGAGTGTTAATGCAAGGATTAAGGTGAAAGTAAGGTTTTAATACTGACTTATCTAGGGTTGCTAGTACTAGCGTCTCGGGTCGGTGCATTATTTGAATTACATTTCTCAAAGTAAAGTAAGTGTATTAATGCGGAGGTTGATAATATAACCAGGTCATGTGTCCCATAACATTGATATAAGAGTCTTTAAAACTTGGTTTATAGTCAGTCTAACCTAGTGTACCATGTAATTTGTTTTACTTTAGCTGAGGTACATTTCACTAGATGTTGTTCTGCGAGGGTGTGAGAGTAGGCGTATATAAAGCACCCCTTACTTGGTAATAGTGGAGGTGCTACATATTAGACATCGTTAAATAACTAACGATGATATAGTATATTTCATCACTAGTACCGAAAGTGACGCTTTTCGATACGAGCACAAGTTTAACCTATATTTTTTTCAAAATAACCTATCGTTTTTCAGTAAAATTCCTCAAGTAAAATGACAACATAGTCTACGTTTACAGCACTAACTAAATTATTGAGATCAGCTGATTTTAATATCAACAGCGATACAAATAAATAAATTTATAGGCCTAAACATTGATTTTTAAGGAAAAGTTTATCTTGTATTCTATGTTTTATTCTTACAAACAATTTGCATGAATAAAAACTCGCGTACTACGCCTATTGCCAGTCTTTACTTATGAGGGGGGGGGATAATAGCTTGGGACGGGACTTTCAGTTCGATTCTTGAGCCACTTCAAAGCAATATTAAAAACGGCTTTAAAAAAAAGCCGAAGTTTTTCTTTAAACGCTGTTTTTGATAATTTTAAAGCACTGAGTGTAAGGCAATTGTTTGTAAGAACTCTGGCCATTTATATATTTCAAAATTATAATAACATTTTCGAAAAAGTTGATCATGAACATTTAACGCGTTCTTCAAATTTCTTTAGGATAAGGTCTAACAAGCTAATAAAAACGTTCACTAGAGTAAAAAGTTCGTTTACATCCTTCAGCTTATAGGTTTTGTTTCTGTCTTTGACAAACGACTTAATGAACGACCAAACCATCTCAATAGCATTGTACTGACAATGGTAAGGTGGGAGCCTAATCACTTTGAATCCTAATTCAGCGGCTTTGGAGTCAATTGCGTAAGTGGGGATCGGGGGCTTGTGTAACTTTACAAGTTGATAGATTGTAAAGTTGATAGATTTACAAGTTTAAAATTGTAGCTATCAAATTAGTTATATGTCATGTACAATCTCTTATTATTAATTATACATTTAATTCAAACCATCAAACGTCTCTGAAGTTATTTCAACCAATTAGTTGTGAGTCAGACCTCTCAAGCCAAGCATAGATTGATTCGAATCGAATCTGGTGGAGCCCCCAAAGAAGACAAACCATACATGGCTTAAAGATTATAAAGTTCATAAAGGTAAAGGTAAGAAATATTAAAATAAACCTTACATGATAAATTCGCCTATATCAAAATACAAACCTTACACTGGCTAAGTATTCTCCTCGTTGTTGTATAATAATTGTATTATGGACGGCTGAGAAATTTGTTAGTGGCTACCGCTTTTGGGGGCCGATTAGACAGTGTATAGTCCTGCGATGTGAGTTAGTCTCGGTTTGTTGCGAATAGCGTAGCAAGGCTGGAAATGCCCTACTAACCTAATAGTGTAATAGTGTCTAGTGCTTAGAGTTTAATAATTGTTATAATATAGATTTGGTGTAGGTCAAAGCTGGCTACTCGTGTAAGTGGTTGTTTTAAGTTGGTTTTTTCAAGCGTTAAACCCGGTATGTTGGTTGTTTACCACGGCCCCAAAGGGAACCTTGCGTTTAGTGTAACATAATTGGGTAGGATAAACTAAATAATGGGCCCAGTAAACGTCTCACTTTGGCGAACACATCAGTAAACGAAAAAAGTTTTATCCTAATGAAAATATTAAATAAAGTAAACAAACAAAAACTTGTAAAAATACTTTCAATAAGCTGTAAGTACTAACACTTTAGTTTACTTACATATTGTGCTTTTTAGAGTTCCATACCAAAAAAGGATAAAAACAAAAACCTTATAGCTTCAATTGTTTGGACATCTATCTGTCCCGGTCGATCTTCACCATCAAGGGTAAAGAAATCGCAATGCAATTTTATATAGTTATAAAGAATTCGAACACGCATGAGTAAAATAATGAACTTATTAGAACTCAAGATATAAGATAATAAGAATTTTTAAAGGGCCAAACTGAAAGGACTTTATTGAAGGATATTAAAACTAGTCTTACTTTAAATTCTATGATAACTATTTTTCTTTCCGAAAATATTTTTAAAATCAAAAAATGTACTGTGCAGTGTTAGAGATACTTATATACTAAACTGGTAAACTTTAGCAAATCAAAACATGTATTTTCTTTGCATACTGCAGTTGACTATTGTGATTGAGAGCTGTCATCTCTTTTCATTGAGCCCCATTCTCAATGGACAATTTATTCTCGCCATTATTATTATTGTTCCAGCCACAGATTTTTCACTGCCATTATTTGTTCTGTTTACTGTTTTCGTTTATCATTAAAGCTGTAACCTGCGAAAACCATAACTGGCTATTTTTATCAAAGCTTTTCCATCTTCTGTCATTGCTTCGTCACAAAAATAAACAAAACAAAAAATTCATGTTCAAACATAGTCTTTATAACACGGACAACCAGCTTAACACATCAGCAAACTTTAAAAAATCGTATAAGAAAGTTGTTTGGAAAGATCGTAACAAACAAATATCCATCCTGTTTCTCTTTATAATGTAATACAAATAAGTAGGACAAGGAAATACTTCATTTTTACTACATTTCCCACTAAATCGAATTAAATATAATCTCTTGAATACATAAACAGATTTCAACGAGGTTGATTGAACACAGCGATAAACATAACAGCAAACTAAGGGTAGATAATACACTGGGACAAAGTACATTTTGAATACGTATATTTACATTAAGAGGAAGCTATTGCAACCTATTAATTTTGTATTTTAGCTTTTAATACGTTAATCCTGACATGTTTATTGGAATTATTTATAACTTCCGCCATTTGTTTTATTGTTGACTATACATTACGTTTAGACCATGCAACCAAAGAAGTACAGAAACGCTCCCCAACCGAATTTTTTGAATAGCCCTGTAAATATTGACACGCAAAGAGTTCATCTGCCCATATTTCTTGATTATCCTAGTGTGTATTGAAACCCGATTAAAACGCGATAGAGTTCCTCCACAGGCCGTATCCCTGCCATTATTTCTTGTAAAATTGAAACGTGACGGCGTTCCTCCTCAAGTATCTCTTGAATGATTACGTAAATATTGAAACGCGGCAATTTATTTCCCCTCCTATAACTTTTGAAGTATCTTGTACATGTTTAAACGAGATGGCGTTTTACCCACCCCTGTCTCTTGAACGGTCACATAGATGTTGAAACTCGGCAGCGTTACTCCCCAACTGTACCTCTACAAAAGACCTGTACATTTTTAAATGCTACAGCATTCTTCTTCTCCCGTATCTCTGTCTTGTAAATATCTACACGTGATAGCTCTCCGTCAATGTACTAAACGATCTTAATCCATACTGGTACTGTCTGATCATTCTGTAGCAACTTAGCTATCTGATCTGTGTGAGTACAAAAAGAAAAAAACAATTGACTCAGTACTGAGTGGATGTGCTGATATCGTTAAATTCCATCTAACCATTTTTGTAAATTTTTTTCAATTGTTTGCCCATTATCTGTAGGAATATATAAATAAAGCACACAGAGCGAAAATATTGGGAGAAAAATATATTCTTAAATAAATATAAAAAATTTTAGATTTATGTATATGCAATTTTTATGGAATTTGTTAAACTATCTTATTTTAAAGTAAATTTTAAACTCATATTATTCAAAACCTAGAAGTTGTCTAGAAAAACACCTCCTTATAAAATAAAACTGCCTCCATTGCTGATTACTATATTAAAAACAAATGTAACTTTATACCACTTTGACTGATGAAGACGAGTGGTTGTTATCATACAGAACTTTAAGGCCAACTACTAGGTTCAAAACATGTTGTTAGACAATAGTTTTTAAGAAAATAAATTGTTAGCTTCCCGTTTTCTTAATTTACCAAAAATTAATATTCACAAAAATTAATTCTTAGCATATTTTATAGAGTTTGTACATAGATACTTGTATAACTTATGTAATATACCGTTTTCAAATATATAAGCCATCTTGGATTCAAATTATTTCGTTTTTCAAGTTTATGTATCTATTTAAGTTACATACTTTTTATGTGACAAGTTAGTTAGGCTACAAAAATGTATTTAAATTATTAGCAGTTACAAACAATAAACCTAATACACATATACAAGAATGTGACATTAATAGTATTTATATTATATGAATCAAAAATTTATATGAATATGCTATTACTAAATTTACAACAAAAAAAAATCACAACATAGTATAAACTTACAAAAGTTTATAAAGATGAAGACCACATATATCTAATGCAATGACAAGTTAACCTTCAAACACTCATCAAACAACAAAATTAATTACCAGAAACTGGCTAATACCCTACTTTCTCTTACAAACATAATTAAATTATTAAACAGATTCACTGTGACTTCATTATCATACGAGGGGTAGAAGAGGTGATTTTAAAGTAGGAGATTAACTAATAATAATATTATTATTATTAGCTAGAGATAAAACTATTCGATCGATTTAGAACAAATTTGCACCAAACACATCAATTATGCCTGTATAGATGCACGAAAAAAGGTTTTGAACAATTTTGGAAAACAACCCCCTTTATGGCCAAAAAACCCCCAAAATTCAGTTATTATTATTATTATTATTATTATTACTAGCTAAACAAGAGTTTTTAGAAAGATGTGGTTTTTTGCAAATGGTAGGGTATATTAAATGCTACAAGTAAGCCAAATTTTATCAAAATCGTTAGAGCCGTTTTTTTATACAAAAATAATAACTGATTTTTGGGGGTTTTATTTGCCAAAAAGGTTGTTGTTTTTCAAAATTTTTCAAAACCGTTGTTCATGCATCCATACAGGCATACTTGACATGTCTGGTGCAAATTTGTTTGAAATCGATCGAATAGTTTTCGCTCTAGATTTGTATACATACAGACAGACATTTTGTAAAAACCACTTTTATTTTACTCAGGGGGTCCCAAAACGGATATTTCCACAAAAATCTCAACAACGATTTTTTTTGCGATCACTATACTGTCTTTCTCTATACTATAGTATAGTGAGAAAGTAAAAGGATTTAAATGGGACTACCGCACACAGAGGGAGTAAGTGCCTCGCAGCACCGCGAGGCACTTGGAGCATGCTCGGAATTTATGTTGCATGTCTGGTGGTCGGGAGCAATTTCTATTCCGCGCATGTGCAGACCGAGTATTCCACTCTGCTCTGTCCTTACCTTAGTAATAAATAGCCTTTCCTCGACAGATTCGCTTTTCCTACAATTTGCGTTCTGCTTGGTAATCATGTCTTGAAACAGTCATTACAATTCCATAAACTACACTCATACGACAGTAGTTATAAAACTTTGCAGGATCACGTTTCAGTTCATTTATGTAGGCCTACAACAAAAATTATCTTTTCTTCCTTCAGTTTCTATCCGGTTTTGAGTCTAAAATTTGAACTAACTTCCATAATTCTATGGCAACATTGATATCTTTTTCCACAACCTCGGCACTCATTTCTACTCTTTCAATCGCAAACTGAAAATGATCCAATAGCTGCCCCATGATCCGTCTTGCGTCAGCCTTGCACCGCACACTGCAAGGAGCAAAACTTAATATTACTCGGAGTAAGATGTTTCATTGCTCCAGCTTCCTTGCGTTTTGTGTGCGGCCAGCCTAACGAAACGCCAAACGATCGCCGCCCGAATACTGATGAGTGCTGTGACTATAGACTATAGGTTAGTACCTTTCAGGCTATTTTTTTTAATGCTGGCATTTTTGTTGCAATAACCTAGCAACGTTTAAAATTAGTGGCCTCCGTATAATACGTAAGTACCAAATATAATTTAGTAATACTAAATTAGTATTGGTATTGCGTTGAATTGTTCAAGACAATCAGCTGTTAAAAATTTACATTACTAACCCTGCTATGTAATAATTAGTTAGCAGTTAGTATGAATTATCAGCAACTGCTTACCTATATCCTAACCGAGTAAATTATTTACGTTATCACAATTCAACATCCACATGGATGTAATCAGAATTAAATGTTTGAATTTGCATTTCTTGTTGACATCGTATTATTTGTGTTTTTAGTAAAATAAAATTATAGCTTTTTTATACTAATACAAGTAGGGATAATTAGGATAAAAAAACAGGATTTAATAATCTAGTGAATGAATCAAAAATACATTGAGTCATACTATTGCGTTAAGAGTTTTGTATCGAATTTGACCTTTCAAATTCTACTTTTTTAGATCTACATAGGATTCAGGTAGCTATTATATTGTGATACAAATTTATTTCATATAAAACTGATTCTCACTCTTGATATTTTGCTAAATATTCCAGAAAGCCAAGGTGTGGGATAACCCTTCATACTTGAGGATAAATCCCGTTTCCTGTAATGTAATCCCTTCAGAATATTTATAGTGGGATGCAGTAGATAAGTTGATACAAATCCAACGCATATCTGTCGTATTCTAAGTTCATCCCAACTTAGGTAGCCAGCTGATCTTACGAGACTTAATACTACTGCCTTGAAGTCTATTAGGATCAATTTACATAGCACACTATGGAATCTTAGTGTAGTTGTATTGCTGCATTAAGGTGTGAAGAACAATTAACACACTGTAAGGTAATCAATATAGGAATTTGTATTATGTAAAAAGCAAGCATATTCTAAATTCAACAAGTACAGGAGATACCAATTCTTTCAATTTTACTTTCTCACTTTTGGGACCCCGTGAATCCAAATAAGTGGTTTTTCCAAAATTTCTGTATGTATACAAAGCTAGAGAGAAAACTATATGATCGATTTCAAAAAAATTTACACCAAACATGTCAAATATGCAACTATACAGGGCTTAGGCCTGTATAGATGCACGAAAAACGGTTTTGAAAAACAATCCCCTTTTTGGCAAAAAAAACCCCAAAAAACAGTTATTATTTTTTTTATAAAAAAACGGTTCTAACGATTTTGATGAAATTTGGCTTATTTGTAGCCTTTAATGTACCCTACCATATGCAAAAAACCGCATCTTTCTAAAAAATCTCGTTTAGCTAATAATAACTGATTTTTGGGGGATTTTTTGGCCATAAAGGGGGTTGTTTTTCAAAAATTTTCAAAACTTTTTTCGTTCATCTATACAGGCCTAATTGACGTCTTTGGTGCAAATTTGTTCGAAATCAATCGAATAGTTTTCTCTCTAGATAATAATAATATTTATTAGTTAATCTTCTACTTTAAAAATCACCTCTCCTACCCCACTTATAAATTATGAAGTCACCGTGAATCTGTTTAATAATTTTAATATGTTTGTGAGAAAGTATGTACATATTGAAACGGCCAATCGACCGATTCAATTGGGGTTAATTAATTACATTAATTAAAATAAATTCAAAGTCATTATAACAAAAGATTAAAGCCAAAGGGTGTCTAAAAAGCCCAAAATTAAGATAAAAAAGTAGTTTCTAATGTGAAAATAGTCTTTATTAATAAATTTGAAGAATTAACTAAAATTGTGTTAGTTGAATACGTACAGACGATGACGTATGCTTTAGCGACAAAATCGAGCCAAAACCTTGCAGGAACGGACAGGAATAGACTTGTCCAGTCTTGTCTAAATTTGGTTGGAATGAGATAACATTGAAAGATAGGGGTTTGTTATTTTATTAAAAAAAGTTGTTATTATTAGATTTATGTTGAAAGGAGAGTTAAATAAGCAAGGAGTAATACAAATAATTTTGTTATGATAATTTGTTAAAAAGTTATAGACAAAAATGTAAGCGTAAACAAATTGATTTGGCAGAATTTGAACAAAATCCAAAAACAAAGTAGAGTCATTTGTAGAGTTAAAAGGGTTAAGAAAATAAAGTAATAAAAATATAAAGTTATAAAGTTTAATAGCTAAAAAATAAAGTTTAAAGTTTTATTAATTCTAATTAGTTTTAAAGCTAAGTTTTATTAATTCAAAATAAATACAAGGGAGAATAATAAAAGAGAAATATTGATAAAATAGGGTATATATATGTGTAATAAATTGTAATGCCATGTGAGATATGAAAAGAGCTTTAAAGGGGGGAATGGAACGCCGAAAACCAAACGAAGGCAATTAGAGAAACAAAAAGCTGAATAACTAAACAACCAAACAAGCTAATAAAAAGCCAACACCAGATAAGCGCGTTTCAAGACTAACCGAAGAAGATACAAGCAAGAAAAAATGGAAAATTTCGAATTTACGGGAAATAAATTTCAAAATTTAAACAAAATTAACGAAGTCCATAAATCAAGAATGAAGAGGAGTAAAAACGCCATTCGAATTCCAGAGAAACCAGAAAACGTCAACCAATCCATAGAAGTCAATAAAATCAAAATCCGACCACGCAAAAAGAAGTTATAGAGTTTGGATGAAATCAAAGCCAAAATTGCAAATCGACAGGCACTGACATGAACTGAAGACCGAAGCACCGAGAAGGAAGTTACGTCATCGGAGGTACTAAGTAAAACAAAACAGAGCACATACTGTAATTCAATAAATTAAGATAATAATTAAATTAGGCCTAATCGACAGGAAATAAAGGCACTAAAATTCATCAAATAAATCAGGGAATATATTAAAACCAAAAAATATATTTCTAAAGCAAGAAATCAGAATTTCTTGTCACCTAGAGGAAGATGCTCGTTTGACAAGTAACAAGTCGAGGAAAGCAGCTTGCATCCCCTCTAACTTTAGTTTAGCACGAATCGCCAACGAGGAAACATCTGACCGAGCTCCGAGGGTACTTAGAGAAAGTCGAATTGTGATTAGTTACGGTGTGCGTTACGTACTAGCTCCGGCCTAAAGCTAAGTCGGGTCGTGATAATTTCGGGAGAAGAATATCCATATAAACGGCCTATCTTGCCAAAAGATACTACAATAAACCAGGAGAGGACAACTCTAATAAAGTCCAGGAGAAGACAACTGTAAACCAAAGAAACCATTCTGGGGACCAAGGAGAACAACTTTAAATTGCTGGAAACCAACAGAAAGAATTACGCGTCGAACTTCTTGTGTTCTGTAAGTGGCAAACAATCATTGTTACTTATAATTTTAAATAAATCCCTTTTTTGCAAAATAATAAATAAATAAAATTAAATAAATAAATTCAATTAGATTCTGGGGAAATTGAATAAAGTAAACTCGTTTAGTAAATTTCATTACTCACAATGGCAAATCGTCGTATGTAAATAATAGAATCATTAATATAAAACTTTTTAATTAATAAATTAATTATTCACTTTGCTACTTTTCAATATACGTAATTATAAGTTAAATATTAATAAATTTCATTGTCGTTTTGAAAATAATAATTTGTTGTTTCAAAGTTAATGCATTTTATGTTTAATCAATAAATCGTTTTGTGTTTTCAATAGAAAATTTTGAATATATAATTTACGAATCCAATCAAAATAATCCTAAAACCATTCAGTGCTCTAGTGTAATTAAGTCAGCAGGTGAGTTATTCACAGATCACTACAAATTTATCTCCAAAGGGAACGATCCCGAAAAAGAGTCTAGAATTGAGCTAGTGTACTACACAGAAGACAAAAAAGGTCTAATTAATTTAAATTTAAAAAACTTAAGAATTGGAAACAAAAGGTTTTCTTTTTCTTGCCCTCGCCAAACCTCTCAAATTGTTCTAACGGGATAGTACTAGGGAACAACATCAAATAAGGCCTGAAAACACTTGGGTGTTATTTGATGAGGGAAAGAGTTAAAGTTAACAACAAAAGGTTGTGTTTATTAAATAAGTAAAGCGGAGGGAGGTTTGCGCGTGTCAATATGTACATACATATGTATGTATGTTCCTGGTACCTTTTATTATCTATGGATCAGAGAATAATTGTGCGAATAGAACTGCTAATGCATTCAACACACTACATCCTGAAAGAAATGTGTCACCTAGGTAGATTTAGTTACAAAATTTACTGAAAATGGTTCAGTTAATAACAAGAAAAGGTCTGGTAACAGAGTTGTAGACGAATTAACTCAAATTGAAGTGATTCATAATGTTGTTTAAAATCCTAATAAACCCGTTCGTCAACTTGCTATTGAAACGGTACTATCTGTTGGTTGAAAATTAACAAATTTCATCCTTACGAAGTCCAAGTTTGTCATGAACTTAATGAAGATGATTATGACCGTCGGATTGAATTCTGTGAACAAATGAGTTCACTCATTATTGGTAATGAAAATGTTGTGAACAAATTTGCTTCAGTGATGAATGTACATTTTATGTTAATGGTTTTGTTAATAAACACAATTGCCGATTTTGGTCAGACCAAAACCCACATGTATTTGTTGAAGGACCAACCCAATGACCTGAAAAAATTAATGTTTGGGCAGTAATACTTGGTGACACTATTGTAGGGCCAGTATTTATTGAAGGAAACTTAAATGGAGAATTGTACTTAGATTTACTAGAAAACACTATTCACTATTCTAAGAGTATTGTGAAAACACTTGAAATCCAGGAAAATGAAGTAAGCTAGTTAAATTTAGATGCGGATATGCTTTATTTTCAACAAGATGGAGCTCCTACTGCACATTATGCTCTTCCTGTACGACAATGGCTGGATGCACACTACCCTGAGCACTCGATCGGTAGAAGAGGATCAATTGAGTGGCCGGCAAGGTCTCCAGACCAAACACCTTTAGTTTTTTTGTGGGGTCACTTTAAATCAGTAGTTTTTAAAACAACTCCCACCAGTGTTCAAGACTTGAAAAACAGGATCACTGCTGAGTGCAGGGGCTTAACCAGAGACACTTTTAGAAAGGTTAGGCAAGAATTTGAAAATAGGTTATTTTATTGAATGAACAACAATAGCTACCAATTAGAACATTTCATTTGAAGTTTACAAAGAATTTACAACAGTATTCAGTGAGTAATTTTGTAGTTATTAGAAGTAAGTAGTAGTTAGTAATTTTTGTGTAAGAAATAAAATTATTGGTTGCTGATAAAAAACGGCTTGGCCGATTTCAATTTTTGTTCACCAAAATACAGCATTTTTTATGAGCTTCAATATGAGGTGTCACAAGATATGCGTTGCCATTTCAAAATTTTAACTTTTTCTAAAGGGGGCATGAGGTGAGCACCCCCATTTTTTAAATATTTTTTTTATTCCCCCAATTAGTACTATACACTCCCGTTTACCGAATTTTGATACTTGGGCTATAAGTCTTTTAATACGAGTTTGAAGTTTTCAAATGATCACTCTGTATAATTGGTTGTGATGGCAACGAATATAAAAAAGTATAAAAGAAGAACTGTAAAATACGTACACTTATACTTAAAACAATGTTATTGTGGTAATTTCTTATCTATATAAATATAAAAGCCAAATCCACTGATTCACTGATCACGAGTTCTCAAAAACTACTGAACGGATTGGAACGAAATTTGGTATGTAGCTTCCTCTAGGAGCATAGGTGCTCACTAAGAAAGGTTTACAAAAAAGTCGAAATTTTAGACGGGGTTTGGTGGGGGGGGGTCAAAGTTACTAAATCACGATTTCTCTAAAACTAGTGAACGGATTGGAATGAAATTTGGTATTTAGCTTCCTCTGGGGCCGTAGGTGCTCTTTTAGAAAGATTTTCAAAAGATTCAAAATCTTAGGGGGTTTGGGGGTCAAAGTACTAAATCACGATTTCTCTAGAACTACTGAACGGATTGGAATGAAATTTGGTATGTAGATTCCTCTAGTGCCGTAGAGCTGATAAGAGAGGGTTTCAAAAAATTAAAAATCTTAGG
>JAGFPH010004964.1:91172-102740 GCA_018207615.1 Philaenus spumarius | reverse complement strand
GTAGTATTGAAGAAATCTTTTTTAATAACTTTGATCCCCCCCCCCCCCCCCCTTAAAATTTCGATTTTTTTTCAAACCTTTTCTTAGTGAGCACTTACGGCCCTAGAAGAAGCTACATACCAAATTTCACTTCAATCCGTTCAGTAGTTTTTGATAAATCGTGATGAGTGAGTCAGTGAGTGAGTGGTATTTCGATTTTATATATATAGATAAACAATGCGATTAGGCGAGTGAAATTAAGCTTTGTCAGACGTGAGTTTTTGACTTAGCTTCAATTTGTTTTAGTTAGTTAATAGTTAAAGGAAACTCAAAGTTTTGGAACGAACTTCCTTAACCTGGGTTGCGGTAGTAGTTAACAAATAGAAAATGTAGTGCGTAACGAAAAAAAGTTTTATTAATTGGTTGCTATTACAATGACAAAAATAAAATACGAGTAACGGAAAAGCTATGGCAATGAATGTAAATACATTAAAGAAACATGGGATTTGGTTCATCAATTTAAATTAACAGACGATCGGTTCCGTCCGGCGTAGTTCAGATATTATCGTCAAGCGCTGAAATACATTCAATAAACATAAAATGTGCATCATCAGTCTAGGCCTAACCTAAAATTATTGCAGGTATATTTAATTTATTTTCCTGCATTAACGGAAACATACCTACAATAATTTTAGGTTAGGTCTAGAAAGTAATTTTAAGTCTAGGACTAGCCTAAAATTATTGTATGCACGTTGTCGTTAAAACAGGTAAAATAACTTAAACATTCACACAATAAATATAGGTTAGGCCTAGACTGATAAACGAACAGTTTATGTTTATTGGATGTATTTACAATTAATGGACATTTAACTGTGCTTACCATCTTAGCTTTGATATTATAATTAAGTACCAGGAGACCGAGCTAAAGCTCGATTATAAGCAGGGCCTAGTTCGCTCACGTCAATAACTATTATTGCAAATTTCCGTGAACATCGTTTAGGTTAGGCCTATAACATTAAACAACTAAATAAAGGGTATGTTTATTTAGCAGAAGTATTCGTTGCCATGGTAACTATAAATAGATACAACATTAGGCTTACCTCTAATAAAATACAGTTTAAAAGAAAACAGATGATTATTGTAATGGCATTGAAAACATTTGCATCAGCTGTGCTTCGTTTAAAAGAAAACAGATGATTATTGTAATGACATTGAAAACATTTGCATCAGCTGTGCTTTGTATTGTTTAAAATGGACAAATTTCACTTTTTAATATAATAAAAAGACGTAGAAAACGAATTTTCCCAGACTAGTGACCATTTCCAATCGATTTCTCGTGGCCAAAAGCCCCATATAAAATCAAAAAATCAAAAATCCTTAGACGGAGATTCCAGATCCATTTAGCAGACAGACAATTATCTCTCGCTTTAGAAGATAAGATTCTACACATTTATTATAATAGCATTAAACGTACGGAAACAGTAAATATTTGTATAAAAAGCAATCTAATAATAAACGGCAATTGAAAGATTAAAATTATGTGTGTGTGTTGCCGTTAAGGCTGATAAAAGAATTGAAGAAAATGCGTGATGAACTTTGTTCCTGTCGGGGGTCCCACGACCGAACATGTTTACTTTGTTACTTTAAATTTTCAGTATTGATATTTTATTCGCTTTAATAAAAGTGGTTAATTTTATTTAAATTCATTTTTATATTATTCGTTAGTATTAAATTTGTGATTAACATTTCTAAGAATCTTCAATCATAATAATTATAGAATGCCAGCTTAAAAATATATATTTAAAGTTTTTTTAATTAAAGTTTAAAATAGTACCTCTGAAAATCTTCCATATGAGCTTGATATTGCCAACTAAAGAAACAAAATAATATGTAACACCAGATGTTAATACTGTAAGCCTTACATTTTTTTTTTGTTTGCTTCTAACCTAAAAGCTCGTTAGCTGTAAAGAATAATTACCTGATTATAAATTGGCCAAATTGGTTACAAATACACTTGTTTTGATTCGTTGTATCCCTAACCAAAAATGATGTTAGGCTTTTGATCCAAATCAGATGTTTTATTTATTACTAGGAGAAACCCCTCCATGCTCCGCACGCCAACCCCGTTGCAACCTTCTATACACATAATCATGTTATGTTTGCTTTATAATAAAGGTGTAGGATTAATAATAACCCCAAAGCTAAGATGTTAAATAATGTTAAATGTTCAGATCAAATTATATAGTACACTTTATAACAGCAGTTATAATAAAGGTTAAAAGAACCAGCAAGGCTCAGGTAAACACTTTAATAAAAACCTAGCCAAAAAGATTGAAATACAAATAATTGCTTCTAAGTTTGAAATCAGCTGTTAATGGAAATATTGGAGAAAACAGCTGTTTTATCTGTTAAATTATTCAATTGGTTCCTATCTCAATAAATGTAAATACATGTGTTGGTTAATCATTCTACACATGTAGCTCAATTATACATTTATTGAGATTTTTCAGACGAAATTACCTCGTACATGCTTCAGTGTATAAACTGAAGTTCAAAGTTAATGTTTAGATTACGTAATTACTGTCAAAGTGTTGCCTGCAGTATCTCTGGCTGCATACTCTAACTGTATACTTGCTTGACATTTTCTCTAAGGGTTTGACACAAACTTCCCCTCCTTCTACACTGATCATTTTTCGGCAGTTTAATAATTAGAAGAACCTATTTGTGTATAACATTACCAATAAAACTGTTTGATTCATTAGCATTCCATCAATCTCTCAATTTATGTACTGTATATATTCCTGCAAGTATAATCACATTGCATAACCATACACTAACCTGGTTTGTATTGAAGAAATAGTTGTACTTATTTTAATACCTTTATATTTTAAATTAAAATTTGCAGTTCTGATTTTGATATGTTTCTAATGTATAGACGTAATGAGGGAGAATTATAAACAAACTAGTAAGCCCCCGTGAAAAATCACAGACAGACTAATTAGATACACATCAGAAAAAAATAATTGAAAAACAAACAATTAAAAAACAACAACTAGGAATACTTTTTTTAGGCCTACATAACTATGCTGACGGGTAGTTTTTACTCGGTAAATGTGTACAATAATAAGGATTACAAAACTGTAGGCCTACTTGTTAAACATTGTTATTTACATAAGTTATTATGTATAAAGAAAGATAAAAATACTATCTTTTAATTACTTTTCATTTCATATTGATAGATCAAATGATTTCCTAGAAGTTATTAATATTATAGTGAAGAAATTAATAATGTAATATTATGTTTTTTTGTTGTACGAAAATGTATGAATGTTTCCTAAGCTTAACGAAGTTATTTATTTCGGATAAATGCAGTTATAAAAGTTATACATCATTTAAAAAAAATTGTATTTAAAAACAACAGACTGTATCTAGGCCTACCTAACTCTGCTGACGAGGATTTTTAACTCGGTAATATCTACGATTAATTATAAATATTATACAATTATTGTAGGCCTATTTGTTAAAATTTTTAATTTATATAATTTATTATATATTTAAAGAAAGATACAAATATTATCTTTTAATTGCTTTTTATTTTATATTGATAGGTCAAATGATTTAGAAGTTATTAATATTGTAGTGAAGAAATTAATTGTCGAATATGTTTGTATGTTATTATATGAATATGTACGAATGTTTCCGAAGTTAAACGAGTAGGTATGTCTTCTTTAAATTGGTATAGGCCTACACGAATATATTGATAATACATTTTTTTATTTACATGTTTAAAACCTTAAAGCAAGTCTAACAACGTATTATACCAGTACACTAGTTCTATAATTCATATTTAAAAATAATTCGACCACGCAGCTGGACCGCTGACGTGAGTTCAGCAAATTTCCAAAATTAAGTTTATAGGCCTATGTTTTAGGGTTTCAACCAAAAATTTGGGAAATAGGTCTACTCACGAAGGCGTTGAACGCAATATATTAGTAGAATTTTTTTGCGCCTAGTGGCCTCGCGAGTTTGCACCACTTGGCTTCGAAGTGGGTACTTGTATGGTATTTTACGTTTTGGTCGATTTTGGGGGAACCAAGTGAGCTATAAGGTCGCGTAAAAAAATGTGCAGAATAACATCCTACATTTATATTTTTAGAAACAACTTTTAAAAAAATGTATTCTCGTAGTAAAAATCTCAAAAAATAGTTACTTTCGGTCAAAAAACGTACTTCCGGTTGTTATATTTTTTTGGCTAACGAACTCGACCGAGCGACGTAGACAACCAACATGTGTACCAAATTTGAACCAAATCGGACTTTAAATGCGGCCGCTACAGTGCGAAGATATATATATATATATATGCATTTTAATGACATCCCAAAATGTGTTCTGGGGAACATGATTGGTGCTCATTTGCTACTCCCGACCTTGGGTCTCACCATAAGTGCCACTGCAATAGCTCATTTTTCCTATGGAAATTCGCTAAAAATTAACTTCACAAGAAATTATAATGAAGTAAAGTTGTGAACATAACCCGAAGGTATAATCTACGCAGGGTTTTGTTTATGTATTACAGATGATGAGTGAAATCAGCTGTTATATTATATGTTACTCACTTACTTGTGTACGTACGTACGGACGTACACTCGCTTTTATGATAGTTGACGGTCTGTATCTTGAATAATATTTGCATAATAATTATAAAATTTTATCTCTCTCTTACAAATATAAAAAATAATTTTACCATCTTGTAATTAATAGAATTTATTACCAATTTCAAATATAGTGAAGAGCATCGTGGCCGAGAAGTTAAAGGCGTTCGTCCTGTCTGCTACAGTAAGAAACTCCAACACAAATCCACTATATTCTGATTTCTCATGAATATATAAAATAAACGGTAGGCCCACCAGGAACTGGCACATACTTTCTCACAAACATATTTCAATTATTAAACAGATTCACGGTGACTTGTAGGGTAGGGTAAGAGAGGTGATTTTTGTATTAAAGTTGTTTTCCCATAAAAATCGATAAAATAACCGAAAAACCAACTTTTCTCAAAAACGGCAAGAACGATTTTGATTAAAATTTTACAGTTTATAGTACTTTAGGTCCCTAATAAACTATAAAATTTTAATGAAAATCGTTAGAGCCGTTTTTGAGAAAAGTTGATTTTCCGTTATTTTAAGGGTTTTTATGGGAAAATTACCCTTAAAAATAAAAAATTCGCAAAAATGAAAAAACTCCTGGAGATACCGTGGATTAGTACCCCCATACCAAATTTCATCAAAATCGGACGACTGGTTTAGGCTCTAGGTCTGATAACATCCACACAGACACACAGACACACACACAGACATCACTCCGAAAACCACTTTTTTAGGTTCAGGGGGGCCCAAAACGGATATTTCCACCAAAAACTTAAACTCGAAAATTTTGATGAATACAATACTTTCTCCATATACTATGGGTATAGGGGGAGAAAGTAAAAACAATAATAATTACAAAAATATTATGTAATTAAAATTAAAAAACTGGAATTATTTAAATAAAATTCAATCTATATAATAAGTTAATAAGCGGACCTACCTAAATAGAATTGACGTCAAACTGAATTAATACTTAAAATAAATTTTCAAAATATTCGCATAACACAGGAAAAGTCATTTATAATTAAACACAGAATCGTTGTATTAAAGTCGTATACCTTTACTATGATATCCTATCTGTTAAGAGCTATAGAGCCAATTGTAAATCATTTTAAGACAAACGGGGTGATTTGGCGGCGCTCCAGCTCGTTTATCTTGGCGCAGACCTAACGTGAAAGTCGCCCTTCTGTCGTGGGGCTCTTTACAGGAAAAGCGATCACACAGAAATATTTGTATGGAATAAATAACGCGTGAAAGAACAAGCCTTTATACGAATGTAACTTCCTGAGATAAGCTATGCATCAGTAAAATGTTTGCAGTGTTATATATGTGGGTAGTTTGCTTTAAATATGCAGTTTAATTAGTGTTAACTAAACTAGATTACAATAAATAATCAAACTAGATTTGTAGAAATTAACTACGAGGCTGAATTAAATTACAAGTCCTTGCAACATTGGCAATACAGCACAGGTTGAATAAACGAAATATTTAATCTTTGATTTTACTGGTAATGATGTTGAAACAGATGAACTGCTCTATATAAAACTTTACCTGTGTCATATGGTAGACTAGAGAGCTTCACACCCTGCTCGCTTCGCTCACAAACTTCGGAAAAACAAATGCAATTAGCTTATTGGATACTATAATATTTTCACGCTAACGAGGATTCTTTATATAGAAAAGGATAAAGTTATTCAATATGACAAAAATCCGATATGGTAAAGCAGTATTTAAAACTGGTCTGATAGTCCTGGTAAAGAATAAAGTTACCATAATGTTAATAGTGATAGGTTTTTGAATTATGATATAGAAAGCCTTTTCGTTGTTTGTGTTTACTATTACTTAACCTAAGAAACTATTGGTTGTGAAGAATAATTACCTGACTCTAAATGTGCCAAGTTGGTTGTTATTATAATAAACATGAATACTTTCAAGAAAAGTATTTGGTCCATTCCTAGCATCAAATCCTGTTCAGCTTTTGACCCAAACAAGCTATTTTATTTATAGTATAATACTAGTGGGCCTTGCAATGCTTTTCTGTTGCCTGATTTAATTTTAATGGAGGTTATCCCATTTCATCATTTTGACTTAAGTAATCGAATTGCAATTTTTTTAAATATCAAATAGAAAAATATTAAATAGTTTTAGATTTATAGTTTGTAGGAATTATTTTTTTTTTTTGTAGTTAACATATTTTTTTAAACAAATCCTGGTACTAATATGTGTAAGTTGTGAAATTTTAGTAAAATCAGTTGAGTAGTTTTTGAGAATATAGAAAAAGAAAGTGCATTGTTATTTAATTTTAAGGATACCTAGTTTTTCCATTTCATCCCTTATTTGAATCAGGTAATAACATTTAAAATAGTTTTATATATCCCAAATAATATTACATAATTAGAGCTTCATAGCTTCTAGAAATAAAGTGTAATTTATATTTATTGTATAGGGGTAGCAACCCAATTTTAACATCTTCCATTTGTGAACTCAAACATACGCAACAAATTTCATAAAAATTGGTCAAGCCGTTTAGGAGTTCAGTGCGAAACAAACGTACAGAAGAATTATGTATATAAAGATGTAACAACAGATGTTTCAGTTACAATACAGCAAGCCTTTTTCTTAGATTTTCCTTTTCGTTTGTTGTTATTGCTTCAATACAACCTGTAAAAGCTGTTGTGAAAAATAACTTATTTTATATTTTATGTTGGTTGTATTTCCTATGCTAGGAGCTGGCCTAATATGTTTTATATTTCTGGCCAAAATGAATACGAATTACTTTATTTTTTAACCTTTCTACATTTCTACGTAATAATCACTAATATTTTAAAGCGGACCCACATGTGCGTCCGTATCACGTAGGCTTAAGATTGGCTTGTAAGCACGCAATGCACTGTGTATTGGAAGTACTCCTAATACGGGGGTTGGTGTGCAAATCACGCAATGCGTTGTATATTGAAAATACCTGTAGGCCTACTCCTAATGTAGTGGTATGAAGGTACTCTGGAAATTTTACGTTTCTAGTTTACATAGTTTTGTCTATACGTTGATTACTAAACATTTAGAACTTTTTCTGTTATATATACAGATTAGCAAATATTTTTGTATACGTTAAGTTACAGCAAACATTTGGTTTCATGTAAAGTATTCGCGTTTGTCTCATTTTGTATATTGCCAAAACATAGTGCAACTAAACTCACATTAAATAAGGGTGAAATGTTTCATACTTCACACCTTTTGTCATGATCCCCATTAGTAAGACAAAGTTGATTTCACTTTCTCCACCCTATACGTAGTATATGGAGAAAGTATTGTTTTCGTCCAAATTTTCGAATTTGAACTTTTTTAGTGGAATTATCATTTTTGGTGCTCCCTGAACCCCAAAAATTGTTTAGTGGAATTATCTGTGCTCCCTGAACCGAAAAATATTTTTAGTTTAGTTATCTGTTTTGGTGCTCCCTGAACCCAAAAAAGGGTTTTTTTGGTGATGTCTGTCCGTGTGTCTGTGTGTCTGTAAGGATGTGTACAGAGCTGGAGACAATAACAAAGGTCCGATTTTAATGGAATTTGGTATGTAGGCGTAGTTCTGGAATATCTCCAGGCATTTTTTTCATTTTTTTCAAATTTTTGATTTTTAAGAGGTTTTACCACCCAACATTTTTCAAAAAACGAGAAAAATCTAAATTTCTCAAAAACGGCTCTAACGATTTTGATAAAATTTGGATTATTTGTAGCCCTTAATGTACTCTACCATATGCAAAAAACCGAATCTTTCTAAAAATTCTCGTTTAGGTGATAATTTTTAATAATAACTGATTTTTGGGGATTTTGGGCCAAAAAGGGGGTTGTTTTTCAAAATTTTTCAAAATATTTTTTCGTGCATCTATACAGGCCTAATTGACTTGTTTGGTGTGATTTGTTCGAAATCGATCGAATAGTTTAAATAATAATAATAATAATATAATCTATATATATAAAAGAAAAACTACTGACTCATTGATCACGATTTCTCAAAAACTACCGTAGCTAGTTTCTCAAACGAAATTTGGTATGTAGCTTCCTCTAGGGTCATAGGTGCTCACTAAGAAATATTTTCAAAAAAAATTCGAAATTTTAGGGAGATTTGAGAGGGGTCAAAGTTACTAAATCACGATTTCACTAAAACTACTGAAAGGATTGGAATAAAATTTGGTATGTAGCTTCCTCTAGGGCCATAGTGACTCACTAAGAAAGGTTTTCAAAAAATTCGACATTTTAGGCGAGGTTTGGGGGTGGGGGCGAAATTTACTAAAACTCCCCATAAGAAATACATAGTGTAATTTATATTTATTGATATAATATATTTTTTGTTAACATACATTTAACTTTGATTTGTCTACCCGTGCAAAGCCAGATCAGGCTAGCTAGTATAATAATAGGCTATAATATGGATGTGTGTTGCATGCATCTAATATTTTCCATGGTAACATTTTCCTACCTTTGCAATTCTAAATAACTACCTCCTACGCTACTCTTGGGAAGGTATACAGTTTCAACTGGGAGAAAGTATGTGGCAGTTATCTGGTACCGTTTATTTATGGACAAAATACAATTTTCATTCAGTTTAGTGTCTTTTTTCGGCATACACTAAGTAGGTTAAAACACAAAGCAATGCACAACAATGAAATGCTAAGTCAAAAGCTCAGTCGTGTTAACTTTATATGTAAGACTTAATGTTACGTTGCCATAGTAACTACTACAGAAGAGAAAATTAATTGTTAACTTAGTCATTGCACGTACTGAGAACGTAAAATCGAAACGAGGGTTGCATATTTTATTAAATAATTTTTAAAGTTTAACAATAGAACGAGAAACAAATGTATATTCTGCAGACACGAAACGTGTTGGAATTTAATCAGTTGGTTCGCTCACAAATACGGATAACGGGTGTCCTTGAAACTAATGTTTTTTCAAGTTCACGTTTAAATTAGACTATGTTCATTGCATGGCTCTTCTAGCACATATATAGGCTTTTGATATTATTTAAAAAATAAACGAGAATAATAAAAAGAATTGGATTTTAACAAACCTGAATATACAATTAAAATGTATGACAGTTTTCTATTAGTTTTGGAATAATAAAATATACCATAAGTATGTGTACAATTAAAATATGATACAATAAGAAAGGTAGAGCGAACTAAGATAGGCCAGTCGGTAGGGGTAATTTTAGACCAAAAGTTCCAGTAATTTACAATACGGCTGATTTTTTTTTAATAAGTACATTAAAGTATGTAGATTAACATAAAAAACTTTTACGAGTCCATTGATTTAACAAAATCGAAAATTTGTTTTTTTCGATTATCCTTAATATTTCGAGCTGAGATTAAGATAAAGAAAAATAAAAAATACCACCGTGTAGGGGAAGTATTTTTCAATAAAAACGGTCACATGTATTTCTTTCCTCCGAGCAATGGTTTGTCTGGGAAAAAATCGATAATGCAGGTATGTATTTTGCAGCAGGGGAATTCACTAAAAGTTGAAATCTCATTCATATATGAAGCGTTGGCTCATTCTAAATTGGCTGAATTTTAATATATCGAATTGAAACTTGACATAGGAGTTAAAATATATATTTAAACATTTATGCTGAGTCTCAGCTTGTTATCTTGAAAATGACCCGATCTAAAGCCACTTGACTTATCAATGGGTTTCTCGATTTTATGAGTACCGGACCCACGAACTCATTTTAAAAACGGCTCCAGTTTAGAAAATTTTCAAAATATCAACCTAAAAGTTTTTTACAAGTTAAATATATAGATTCAAACAAGATCAAGGAGTATAAACCTTTTTCATTATTTACTTTTAAAAGCACAAGTAACTTAAAAAAGTATAATTTTAAACCTTTTTAGATTTTTCATCAAAACGCTTGAGTTGATCAGCTGCAGATTAGTCAATTTTTTAAATATAGTTTTTAAAATAAGTATCGCAAAAAACAATTGTGTTTGTAACTTCTGTACCAATTTTTAAATCGATATGTTAAAAAATTTTGAAAATGGAGTCGTGGAATCAAAAAGTGTTATAGTTAAAACGAGATAGGTAAAACCGAAGACTATTTTCAAGCGTCTCATTTTTAAAAATAACACGAAAAAAATCGTTCATACTTACTAAGAACATTTATACTGGTGTATTCAACTTTTAAAACAAATTTGATGTTGATATTCCAAAAATTGACGAAACTGAAATAGATTGAAATTAGTTCGTGGGTCCGGTACTCCTAAAATTGAGAAACCCATTGTTAAGTCAAGTAGCTCTAGATCGGGTCATTTTCAAGATAACAAGCTGAAACTCAGCATAAATGTTTAAAATGTATATTTTAACTCCTATGTCAAGTTTCAATTCGATATATTAAAATTCGGCCAATTTAGAATGAGCCAACGCTTCATATATGAATGAGATTTCAACTTATTAAAGATGAGCTGGTGCAGTGACTCTTATGGTGAAACCTAAGGTTGAGAGTGGTCAATTGGAACCTATCTTGGTCCCCAGAACACTTTTAGGGGTGTCATTAAAAATAATTGTATAAATGTGTTCGCACATTGTTTTACAGGACGTATTTTATTTATTGTTTTTAAATTGTCGTACTAGAATGAAACTTTTCTGGTTTTATTTAAAAAAATAAATACAGGTTATTATTCTGCACATTTTGTTTTTTGACACGACCTTGTAGTCCGTTCGGTTACTCCAACATCGTTGAAAACTTTAAATACCATAAAAGTACTCGGTTCAAATCTACGTGAGGGACTTTACAGTGGGGGCAGCTCATGGTCCGAGGCCCAAGGCCGGGTACGCGAGTTTCTCCGCTGTGAGAGAAGCGAGGCAGTCCATAAAACCATAAACCGAAGCAGCAAGGTCAAGGCTTGCAAACTCTCAAATCACAGTCCGTAATCAGAAGCAGCAAGCTTGA
>JAGFPH010004964.1:53412-72051 GCA_018207615.1 Philaenus spumarius | reverse complement strand
ATAATCAAAATAACATTAGAGTGATATGTTCAGTAAAAGTTGTTTTTTCTGATTGTGTCATAATTTAATAAGTATTTAAATTTTATCAATGAAAAAATGCTTCGGATAAAAGTTGTAGCACATATACTCCTGAGTACATTGATTTATGTAAACATGTACAATTATGTGTATTGCTCTACTAGTAACATAGAAAAAGATTCATTTTACAAATTGTGCAAACATATAGAGGACAGTGACGAATGCCAGTTTACGTTAAAGGAACTGCAAAACCTTCTAAAACAGATTTCTTGTTTACAGGAAACATATTCAGATCGTCACCTTAAACATCTGCTAAAAGAACATTTCAAATACCGTTTATTTATTTCAAATGTAAGTGGGAGAAAAATGTATTATGTTTATCTAATTATGCACACAAACTTGTTGACCAATGGTATAAAGAAAGAGACTCGTATCATATGACAGAACGTTTGCGAATAGTGCGGGCTGCCGCAGATATTATAAGAGAAGACATTCAAAAAATGGCATACAACAATAAAAAATATCCAACTTTAGATGAGATCAGAGCTGGAGGTGATACTCTAGTTCCAGAAAGTTTGAAAACTTTCACGAGTAGGGTTACGAAGAAGAAGACAGGTGATGGGCGTAAAACAGAGCGAAAGTGTACAGTTATAAATCATGCTATAATTTCTGCTGTAAGACCTAGGTCGTTTTTGTCCCCTGTCCAAACCGGAATAGGATTAACAATACATAGGCTTTATGGTTCTAAACACCTCATTGATATCCTTGCATCAATGGGTGTCTGTGTTTCATACAATGAAGTTAATCTATATATGAATTCACTTATAAATTGTTCCTATGGCGTCATCTTAGGAACGTATTGTAAATATATTGTAAATAAGTATGGATGTAATTCAAGTGTAGTTTTTGGTGGTTATCCAGATGAGTCAACAACGAAAAATGAAGAACAAAACAGAAGAGCAGCTAAAAAATCTTCACCTGACATAGTATTTGATGAAAACACAGTTTGTGTTACTGGAAAAGAAGAGTTTTTAGGAAATACTAGTAACAAGAGAAAAGTGATACTAGCTTTTTCATCTGAATTCAGAAAACAAAGATTACAAGTTGTTACAGCGGAAGATGATGCTAATGTGCAGATTGTTATGACATCAATACAACAGCAGACAAGTAATTCTAAGGTATTTGTCGTTGGAACTGATACTGACTTAATAGTATTACTACCGGCACTAGCTCCTGTAAGTACTTGTATATACTTCTGTAAAGAGAAAGGTGGTGCAGTTCCTTCAACACTGTACTACAGAATCGCCACTCTAATAGAAAAGTTTGGAGATCATCGTCAGTTACTTCGGTTTTGTCACGTTATGACCGGATGCGACACCACATCCAGTTTTTATGGAATGGGCAAATTAAAAGCAATAGAATTGCTCACATCGAAACCTGATATTCAGAATACAGGGAGGATGTTTTTGGATGTTTCAACAACAAGAGAGGACCTTTTGATTGCTGGCGAAAAATTTGTTTTGTGTTTTTATGGGTTAGACAAATACTCAAATCTGAATGAAGCCCGTTACTACAAGTTCTTGACAGTAACAAAGAAAAGTTCCCTTAGATCAAATTTTGATCTAGCAAAATTACCTCCAACGTCTGAGGCATGTCGTGAACATTCGCTGAGAGTATTTTTGCAAGTTCAAAAATGGTTAGGTAATAGTCTTGATGCTACAAATTGGGGTTGGAAAATTGAAAATGTGAAAGAAATCAGAGGAACCAAAAGACCATTAAAACCAATTCCTAACTCTAAGCTCTTTGCTCCAAACGAACTCCTGTACTTAATGTCATGTTCTTGTAAACAGGGGTGCGGACACTACTGTGGATGTAGAAAAGTGAACCTGAGTTGCACTGCAATGTGTGACCACTGTAGTGGCTTATCTTGCCTAAATTCACACTTGTATTCAGAAGAAGCTGTTGAATTTTCTCATACAGATTAATTTGTAAATATTATCAAAGAGACATGATACTAAACATAAAAATTATTTTTTTGAGTTACAACAATCATGACGTGTAAATATGAATCAGTGTATATAATATTTGTGGTGGGTGTTAGGTCCGTGATGCTGTTTTAAAACACAAGTTAGACAGGAGTTCGTAATTTAAAACAGCTGCCGATTTGGCCAGTCCGGGACACGGCGGGTCCATAGGTGGTGGATAATGGAATGGCCTGATATAACAAGGCTAGGTTTAATCCCCCGAACCAAAACTGGCGTACAGATGTGTACAATAATTAATTTTGAATAAAATTCAAATACTTATTAAATAATGACACAATCAGAAAAACAACTTTTACTGAACATATCACTCTAATGTTATTTTGATTATACACAACTAATTACTAAATTACAAAATAAAGTTGGGCACACTATAGGCTAGCACGATTATAAGTGTTAAGAATAAATGTTATAATTACAATAATAAACTCTAATTGAATAGGCGTAGGCCTACGTGAGATAACGCGCCTTTCGCCTATGACCGCCACGCCGACTCCCGGGCGCTCAGGCGCTCCTTGCTACTGCTTTCTATGTTACTAGTTGAATAATACACATAACTATATATGTTTATATACCAATGTACTCAGGAAGATATGTGCTACAACTTTTATCCGAAGCATTTTTTCATTTGGTGACAAATAAAAATATGGTTTTGCAAAAACTTAGATAGGTGGCTAAAAAAATATTGTTTTTACAACATTTCGTTAATTTACGGAAAAACTTATGCACTTATCATAAACTATCTTATAATAAAAGTTGTAGAATATTTATCAGGGAATAAAACTGTAAATAAAATAACCTTAACAAACGTTTGATTAAAAAGTTGTATGAGATACAAGTTGTATGAGTAAATGTCTACATTTTTAAACTTAAAGGGGGGGTAGGGGGGGAAGCTCCATTGGAATTTTCGGGGACTTTTGAGAAATTGTCTCTCTAATAGTGATCTACTACTGGGAGAAAATTCAGCTTTACCAGAGAAAGTTCCGACATTCACCATATTTGGCCCTTTATTGACTGGGCTAAGTGCAAAAACATATGCAAAAGATAATAGCGAAGAAGGGCAAGAAACAAGTAGGGGTGTAAGTGAAAGAGGGATTAATACAACTATGGTATGTGCTGTTAGTGCTTCTGGGATCTATGATTATTTTTAAGAGGAAGATATGTTTGGAAGATCTGAGATTCGGCGCCCCCTTGGGAAGCATAGTAAAAATATCTGATTCTGGATACATTAACTCAGATCTTTTCTTTGAGTGGCTTAGGTACTTTCACAGTTTTGTCAGTTCTGCAAAGACAAATAAAGTTCTTTTACTGTTAGATGGCCACACGACACATTGCAAACACCTAGAAGCTCTAGAATACGCTAGAGAGAATGGAATCATTCTTTTACAGCTCCTTGTACACACATCACATAGGTTGCAGCGATTGGATGTTGCGTTTTCTTGGACCTCTCCAAAAATGAATCGGTATTTTTTAAAAGGACATAGGTCATAAGTATTAAAGTTTCGGGAAATCGAAAAAAACTGTATGAAAAAAAATGTATTTTGGTAACAAAATGTATTTAAACAAATTTATTTAAAATATGAGTCTAGTATCGTATTTAGCCTACAAAATCTTAAACACCATATTTTTATCAATTTTGTAAAAAAAAAATATTAACTTAAATGACTTATGCCCTTTTAAAAAAAAGGGCATTTATTTATGGTTCAAGTAATTAAATTTGGCAAAATTACAAGAAATTTGCTTATTTATTTAAGTAAAACTAGAATACAATAAATTACCAACTAATTAAAATGTTGTAATAGACAAAATTTTGAAATATTAAAAATACTTGAAATTATAAATTGAGCTACACTCGTTGTCTCTGCACTCTTTAATCATCCTCGAAGTCTGTGTTTGTTGTCACTGGCCATTTTAAAAGGGTTTTGTAAAACTCCTCTTCATCGTGTGGCCCGTATGGAATAAATTTCCTAAAGTCCTTTATTTTGTTTTCCTTGATTGGAACTTTACCGCTTTGATATGCCTGGTTGTCTGCTGGTAACAGCTGTATGTTTTGTGTTTTTGTCATGTTAAAACTTGAGAATTCCAACCCGTTAATGTTTGTATAGGTCCTAATGATTCCTTTGTTGTTCTCTTCAAAAATGAATTGATGCCTCGAACTTATAGAAAAGCCTATTCGCTCTCTTTGACTCTTCCCTCGATACTCCATTATAGATGGATTGGTTTTATAGTACAACTTCCACCAGTTTTTGAAATCTATGATTTAGCTTGCTTTTACCTCTGTAAGCAGAAACTTTCCTGGTCTGCTGCTTTCAATAATCAGTTTAGTCACTCCATGCAATGAAAATATTCGGTCATGTCGTTTCAATTTTCTTTTAATTATGCCAAATTCCCTATCGCAGGGCAAGAAAACTATGCCCTCTGATAGGAAAGAATTGTTGGACTTTTGCAAATCTCCCCGAATCTGTTAAAAATAACAGATACCGAGTTAAGGTCTGATTTTTGTTTTGGGCTGCGCAATTGTCCGAAAACACCTTTAGTTCTGTAAAAGTGTTTGGGACGTGTTTGAGGTAGTCATTTAAAACTGTTGTGACTTCATTAGGACTCTTTATTCCCTCCCCCTCGTGATACTGATAAATGGAACTTAAGTTACTTTTTATGTTTGTTATGCAAAATAATTATCTGGATTTGCCTTTCTTCTATTCCTCCTCCTGTCTTCATCATTTTCTGTCCCACTCATTTATCGATTAAAAAAACTCCACTTTTAGTTAGTTAGTATTACAAGTCACAATTAACCTCAAAATTACACTCATGCAAACTGAACAAGTATACAACAAAACACAAAGCTTAAGCAGCCTAGCAGACAGCTGAATTCACTCTTACAGCCATGTGATTAGCTTACCTGTTCCAGCTGTTTTGCTGCTGATCTTTTTTAAAAAGGCACAAGTCAAGACCAATGCCCTTTCAAAACAAATCAAAATGTTCAAATGGCCATAACATCATACTAAACCACCAGACTAATGCCCTTTTAACTCACACAGATAGGCCTATCTAAGAAATATTGGAATCCACTTAAAAGAGAATTTGGTCAAAAAGATGACTTATGCCCTTTTAAAAAATACCGATTCAAATACTTTGTTCAGGCCCAAGATGCTTTTTTTAAGAGAGTACAAGGCAGACAAGGTAACTCAGCTACAAGTATCAAAGCTTTTAAATGAAGCTTAGGGAAAAGCTGCCACTGTAGGTAGTGCTGCAAGTTCGTTTAGGGCAAGTGGATGTTGGCCTGTAAACAGGAACGTGTTTAGAGATTGTGATTTCGCTGGTGCAAGTGCTATACAACCAGAAAACCAGATATTGACCCCTTCTGAAGTTTTTGAACCACAAACAGTAGAGCCAGGCACAAGTAAGACACACAACTATACCCAGAATATTTCCAAAAACACTTCCTCCACAAGTTCTGAATTGGACGACACTGACGAAGATAGTGACTATGAACCTGCATCTAAAAAGGTGTCATTAAGAGAAACTCTGCTGAAAGTATCTCCATTACCAAAAAGAAACTTGTTTCAAGCAGTCTCGAGAGGACGTGGACAAAGCCGAGGTAGAGGATGTGGAGCTCAAAAGGCTGTTGTTATTACAAGCAGTCCTTATAAACTGGCTTTAGAAGAGAAAAAAGCGATGGCAAAGGAAAAAGTAGAGAGAAAAAGGGAACGTATCGAGAAGAGAAATGAAAATTTAAATAAGAACACAGGAGTTGTGAAAAAAGTGGGAAAAGGAAATATTAAAGAGGAAACCAGTTGGTACTGCTATATTTGTGATGAAGCGTCTCATGAAGATATGATTCAGTGCATTAAGTGCCATACTTGGGTGCATACGGTTTGTACAGGTGTTAAAAAAGGAATCAAACAATATTTTTGTTTAAGTTGACATGAGTAGGTCTAACTAAATAAGTTGATTATTGTAATTATTGTTATTTAACTTGGACTATTAGTTTTAATAACCACTTTATATTGTCATTTCTTATTGTTGTCTATTGTCATTTTATTGTTCTTAAACCTAAGACAAACTAAAAAAAATTATGTTAGCCTTAAAAGTAATGAAATCATTTTTTGTTCATTTATTAAAGTAAATTTAACAATTCCTGTTGTTATTTAAGCTTAGTTTTAGTAGTGATACATATGGATCTATTGTATTTATAAATAATAGAAGTAAATATCAAAATTCAAACAATTTTTGAAGTCATTGGTCCATTTAAGGAACCTGGTCCAAATAAGGAAACTTGAAGGTCCAACCTAGGCAACCGGTTTCCTTAATTGGACCATTGACTAGGTTTTCTTGTAATTTTTCCCCCTTTTAAACGTTATGTAGTATATGTCTGTGATTTTTATTTTGTATTAGTAATAATCCTATTTAAATAGCCAGTATTTTTTAAAGCTCTAAATACTTGTGGTTTATAATCTAAAAAACAAATTGCATCCAGTGGTCCAATATCGGCAACCCTCTTCTACTGTTTTTCTAGGAGCAACTTCTCCAAGGGTCTGTATTCTCTGTATTCAAGAACTTTGCCTGCAAAAACCTTTCAAAACTGTAGTTAAAAATGGCTAAAGTAAATATGTTTCTATTTCTGTAGAGAAATTCATGAATTGTAGTTAAATTAATATGAACCTGTAATGTGATACAAATGTACCTATTGTTACTCATTCCTATTGCATGTATTGTGTTTAAAAGCAAAATTAGTACAGTCAAAATAGATCAATACTCACCAAATAAATTAAAAAATTAGATTATTGATGAAATGTTGGTTACTAAATGGTTTGGCCAATAGAATTCAAGATCCGATGAGTCCCTAAGTGTAACAATGGTGGAACAAGGTTTTTTGGGGGGGCATAGGAGGGGAAGCAAAATAATAAATGTTTGATGATTTAGGTCATGTGGGGTGTCGTTTTATAGGGTTTTCTGCACGAGGAAACGATTTAAAGAACTTATATGTCGGTAGAACAACGTATTGATTAGATTGTATGGTATTCATGACATAACATACAGTAATTTTACATTTCAGAAGTACTAACGCTCGTGAAAGTAGAATAACAAGAGATGACAGAGATGTGGAAAAACTGCAGGAAAGGTTGGAATTGAAAAATCCTTTTGTTAAAACATCGCGTGTTCTGGTTTCTCTAGGAACTGGCATCACAGGTAATGACATGATTAACTGCCACATGGCAAAAGCTGTTGGAGAAAGCATACTGGCTCAGTTAAATGGGAAAAAGATTATTGACATTAAAATGAAAAGAAGTGACAACATTCGTTCCCTGGCCACAGCAGCTACTTCAGTAAAGATTTTTAAAAAAGTTGTCGCTATTGAGCCAATGGTACTTTACCAACGGCTGCTACTTGTATTCTGACGACTTGTCCACCTATTTTCAGTATGAGTTGACCCCGTATCCTCTGGCTCTTTTTACAAATTTGGGAATAAGAAAAACTACAAAAGCAACATTGTATGAAGAATTTTGCCCAGCTGATGAACAAGAAATAGCAAAAACAGACTGCTTTGTCATCGATGGTGGTTATTTGTTACATGTAGATAGGGAGAAAAAAAACTAGTTGTCTCACTTATCTTGACGTTTGTAACACTTATGTAAGCTATGTGCAGAATAACTTTAAAACTGAGACAATTATAGTAGTGTTTGATGGATACAACGACTCAAACAGTATAACAGAAAGTGAGTACCAAAGAAGGGAAAAACATTTCTTCCCAAAGTTCCACATAACAGAAGCAACTGATTGCAATGGTGGCTGCTAAATTACAAGAGAAAAACTGAGCTGATTGAGTCAAGGTGTGTGTGGGTGATGCTGACGTGATTGTTCAAACAGCAGTAGGGATGTCTGAGAAGTTTCTTCCTATCATCGTTAAACAGGATGTAGATATACTGGTGTTAATTATTGCTCACGCTCTGCCAGATAAGCCTGTACTCTTATTGAAGCCATCTATTAGTTGAGTAAGGAGGAAGGTATTGTCATCTCATACCTTGCAGCAGCAACATCTTAATATAAAAGACTACATTCTCTTGGTCCATGGATTCATTGGATGTGATTCTACAAGTGCGACTTATGGCAAAGGGAAGAAGCAACTGTTGAAGCTAGTCGAAACTAACTCTTCTCTAATGGAATGTGTCAAACCTTTCTACTCTAGTGGTGCCATTGCAGATGATATTACAAAGGCATGTGAACTACTTTTTCTTTCCTTGTAAGGAAAGAACCAATGACAAACGAACACTAGATGATCTGCGCTACCACTTGTTCAAGAAATCACTAAAAAAGATTGCACCCAAACTGCCCAAGCAGCACACAATGTATAATATACGTACATTTAAGGTCTAAATGTCCATGTAAATAACATACGTCTAATATACGTAAATGAGAGGTCATAGTTACATTGATTTTTATTAGTTATCCTAAATTGACAATTGTAAAACATACATTTTATTCATATAGTTGTTCTCAAATTATTTCTTAATTAAAGAAGATTTTTTTAATTATGTCCATTTTAAGTGCATTACTTACATAGTTTTTACGTATATATTGTACCTTAAATTGACATTTGTTTAAATTCTAAATTTATTCCACTATATTGTTCATAATTTATATTATTAAATGTTGTGTCACAAATTACAACATAAAGTTATAGATGTACAAACAAAAAAAACTTTTGGTTGGTGGGGATGAGGTGCGCAGTTGAGATTATATTACAGTATTTAAATATAACTGTTACAATTATATTTTTAGTCTTATCAACAATTAACTTTGCTTTGTTGTAAAATGATTTTTACAGTAAAAATATTTAAAGAAACTGTTCATTTCAATTAAATACAAAATTAGACAACAACATTTTATAGGCCTACACTGTGCTTTTTTGGATCGCCTAAAAATATATTACTATAACATCTGTAGGCTAGCAGGGTGAAACTTAAACTTGGCCTTTTAACGTGTAATAGTAATTTTACGGAATAAGAGATATTATGTTGTAGTGCAATACTGTTATTTATTTTGTTATAATAACATTATGAACGTAAAAAATTAAGACTATATTGATGTAAATAATATGTCAATATTTATGTAAATAATACATCATTTCGATATAATTATTACAAAACAAAATAAACGCACAAACAGTTTAAATAGTTATTAATTTTATTAATGGTTATTATATTCATATTTAATATATCCAGTACTTTTACATTGTCAAAATGAGGAATATTTTATCTTCTCTACTTTTGTTTTTTTCTCTAGCACATAAAGAAATAGCATAACGGACTCGCGCCACGCCCTCGTTTTCAATTCTACATATTATAAAAGATTGTTTTGCCATCGCTACTCAGTAGCCAGATTGCTTCCTTAAAAATCCACCTACGCGCTCGGCGCTATTGGCGGGCTTTGGTACAGTGACTAGATAGAGACAGTGTGGTCAACGGACGTCTTGTTTTCTATTGGCTGCGCCATATTGTTTCCATTTTTCTGCTTACAGTAATGTTATTTAAATAGGAATTAGTTCTTTTCGTGATACTACTGCTGTTATTTCATTGTTTTTCTTGCTTTTTTGTATGGGTTTTCCTAGTTTATGATTTAATTATTAAGTTTATTAAATAGTTCAGTTGTAATTTAGTGTTAACTTAGTGAAAACTGAAATTACAGTCTATAGATAACTGGCCCTTTTAGTTGTTTTGACAGTATTAAGTGCAAGTATTAAGAAGACAAAATGTAAACAGTGATGTAAACCTAAAATAAAGTTTGTACGCAATTATTTTTCATTGTATATGATTGTATTTATTATTTTCACTCCTCCCATTAACCTTCTTTCTGGCAAAGAGTAGCCTACCTGGAGTAGGCTACTATTTTAGCAATAATTAAGTTATATTATAGGCTATTTCATTGTACTCAGGAGATTCTTCAGATTTATTTATTTATTTCATGGTTTAATACATTATAGTCTACTTTTATCTCTTGTCACTGTAGGCTATTATTAATTGCTTGAGTGCGTGAAAACTATAACTTACCCTACCTAATTCTTTCTGTAATAGCCTACTTATAAAATAATGTGGTAGTACTAATATATTTTAGTTTATAATAAATTAGGCTTCGTTGTATGCCTTTTTGGAACATATTTTGTTTATTTTAACCTTTTAAGGTAAAATTTACAATACACCTACTGGCCATATTTTTTCTTTTCAATACGGTAGCTACTTACTAAATAATGTGTTTACTACATTTTTGTGTAGGCCTATTTAGAATATATTAGGCTTTATTTTATGCCTTGTCGGAAACATATTTTATGTTTTTATGAACTTTTTACTCGTGGTAAAACTAATAGGCCTACTAGTTTTTAGAATACAAAATATATATATACGGTAACAACGCACAAAATTACACTTGAAGTTATTTTGGGGTAGCATATATGTATCTTTTATAATATAGTTTAGAAACCCTAATTTTGCATTTTGAAGTATTCATACATTTTTTAAATACGGTACGTAAACTTTTAAATTTTACCGAAATTTAATATTTTTCTCCCAAAAACGTATTTTTGGAAAAAAATATTTTTAATTGTTTCTTTTAAAACAGAATTTTTACATTTTCTAATTTTGGATTTATAATTTAAAAAACTTATGGTATTTTTCAAAGGGCCAACTTTTGACATTTCAATGGGCTAAATGTACCATAGTAGTTTTGTTCCATTTGTACTAAACTACTTAAATTGTTTATAGTTGTTAAAAATTCAACTACACAGAAATATTGCTTGTACTTTTCTTATTAAGAAAAATAATAATAGTATATACTTCACTAAATTTAATTAGATTATATAGATGTTTAAATGATAATGTGCACGAGTAGGGGCCTAGTAAAAAAGTGCCAGCCGGTATTTTCTGTATTCATTCATTTAGTGAGGAAAATATATCGAAAAAAATGGTTCCTACTTGACAATATTTGTAACAATGTATTAATCCAATTGCATAAGAACAATTTTGAAGCGGAAATTTGAGTTAAATGCGAAAAATCGTCCCTACGCTAATATAAACCCGTGTTAAGTTGGAAACAATATGGCGGCCAGCGCTCGTTGGCCACACTGTCTCTATCTAGTCACTGTAGCTTTGGTTGTTATGGAATAACCCATCCACGCTTGGCCACGACCTTCACTCGTTAGTAGCCATCTTGCTGTGTCGATTTTTCGTTCCTATTATTAAAAGTCGAGTTTTTCATTTGTCTTCTAGATTGACATAACTTCTAGATTCCTTGAACAGGTAAGTGAAATAATTATTTCCATTATTGTATTTTTATTAGGCCCTTTATTTTTGCAACTATTTTTAAGTTTGGTTTAAACTTCAGTAACTTTTGATAGGTTAGGAAAGTAACATTATTATTATTGTTTACTCGTCACTAGGTTTAATTCATGTACAGTAAGGTAAAATTCGATTTAGTTGAAATATATTACACCATTCATAGAGTTCTTAGCAAATGGAATACCATACAAATGATTTAATTTTTCATGAATAGCCTAACCTTATACCTAGGTACCGTATATGAAAAGGAAACTTTGCAATTCAATACATTAAACAGCTTCAATCTTTGGTTGTAAGCTTAGTATTATTAATGTTGAATATAGGTCTTGTTTTGTTTGAATAGAACTCATTATCCTTTTTGTTACCGTTATTGCACAAATTTATCCCCAAGTTATTAAAATATAGCAAAACAAAAATTGAATCTGCCTCGAAATTGCTCATTGAGTTAGAAACAGCTATGTTATGTTATGCTGGGTATGTTTGAGCATTTATTTTCATGACAGAAAAGATTTTCAGTAGGCCTAAGGGCGTAACTTTACTATTCGACTCTAGCCTAAAATTTTTGCAGACAACGACGATGTTTTACATTCTACTGTTAAATGTTGAATACAGGTAAACATACTGTGACTAAATAGGTTAGAACCTTTTAGGTATTTTTTTAATTATTAGAATATTTTTGCATTTCTGTTAGCTTTAGGTTAGCCTAGAGTCGAATAGTAAAGTTCCGCCGGCCTAAGTTATACAGTTGAGGTATGGTGACCAGACGTCCAGGTTTTGCCCGGACAATCCTGGCTCTAAACTCCTGTAAGTCAACTGTGTGTAGGCCAAGGTTGTTTTTTGTCCGGGATTTTTAATGCGTTTTAGGAAAATTCCAATATTCAAGTAAGTTTAAGCGAATATATGATGATTTTATCATAGTTTGCGTTTCATATCAGCTACAAATTTCCTAACAAAAGGCAAGTTGTACTTAGGTCCTACTAGGGCCTATGTCGAATTGGAAGATGTTATGTTAGTTGCGAGCAATCACTATTATTGACTGGCCAGTTTGTTAGCTTGTTAGTTAGGTTACACCGTGTTGTATTGTTATTTACTATTTGAAACTAAAGATTGAACTCTGTTTAATTTTATAATTAAAACAGATAGGCCTATGGAATTTTAAATAAAATACCATAGGGCCTAAGTTTTATGCTAACAAATCAAATTAAACAGTACCACATACTGTTCACTGGCACATACTTTCTCACGTAAGTCGTCCTTTGGTCGCGGAATAGGTATCCTCGGCCTGTGGAATTCGCTTCGCTCGCAGGCTAAACTCGGCCTGCGGCCTCGTTCAAAAGTAAGCTGCTTTGTTGCGCTTGCAGCATAAAGCATTGACTACCCAAATAAATGTGTAATAGTGCTTTTGTTCGCATATTAACCGCGGCCTCGGTTGTAGGGAAGCTGTGCTCGCAGCATAAACATTGGCTACCATGTTATATTTGTACTAAAATTAAGTATATTTGATATATTATTGTGTATAACTTTTGAACGGAAATTCTTTCGGTGATGTGGTTTGTGGCATTGATGTGGTTATTAAATCAAGTTTAGCATGAAAACCAATCAGAACAATTAGTTTGTTTTATTTCATGTTGTTTAAAACTCATCAATAATTTTAATGACAGTGTCTCGTGGTGACAGTGTCCTGTAATTCAGGTAATTTAAAGTCATGTGTTGTTAATAGTTGGAGGTGATGTCTTATGCACTCTTCACATGTTTTTTTACATACATGTAAGTAAATATCACATTTCAGGCTCATCTGAAATCTCCACAATTTGACCTATATGTGATGTGGTTCGGATTACACAATAAAGTAATTGGGGATATTCCATAGGTTGTTGGGCTATTAATTATTAATTGTGATCCTTTCAATGGATAAATGTGGCCTTAGTTAAAACAAGGTAACAATAAGATGGTGCCACACTCATTTTACTCTCATCTCATATTCACCTTAAAATATGTTCCATGGTGTGTTGGTGTCTCTAGTTGAATAATTGAACATTTTGGGAATTTTTGTTTAACACTATTATTTATAAACCATATATACTGAGCCCCATTTCATAAAAAAAACTTCTGTTCAATTAATTTACTGTTTTATTTCCAATTATTATTTTGTTTATAACGCATTACAATGTATGTTTTTCAGCCGTTTTGCGGAATGGAGTTCATGCTTCAAATTTCCAGTGTTCCACATTTGAAAAGAGAACCAGGGAATGGTTTCGGCAAGGCGTCTACACGTATGGCCCAAAAGAAAAAAGTCATAAATAATGTACAAATATAAAATAGAGGCTTTATAAAGATCTAGTGTTTTATTCCAATTTTTTTTATTTGTATTTCCTTTTTACCCAATTATATACTTTATAGTGAGAGTATAATTAAAAATGTCGGTTTTGGTCAAAGTTTTAAATTGTCTATGAGAAATACGTTTCAGTTAGCCTACAGTTTTTAATTTCAGGAAAAGTGTGATTTTACAATAGTTTAAAAAGTCAAATTTAGTATAGGCTACAATACTATTAAAGGCAATTTCATTTTTAAAACATTACATTTTATTAGCTTTTTGTGTACAAAGCAACAAACGTATTATTGTGTTTTTACCTACATATTTTTGTAACAGTTTAATTAACATATTTACATTTTGTGCTAGAACAATTTAGACATTGTTGGTTTTGTGGATCGTATTACCACACATTCAACTAGAAAAAGAGTTTTTACTCGCAGTACGGGTAAATAAACAAGTGCTCGTGAAATAAGTTTTACTGTTTGTAATCTAAGTAAAATTAAAATTATCTAGTGTTGATTTAAACAATATATTTATTGTTTCTTTTACTACGATACAATTTTAGATTTCAATACACTACAATTTTCTTTTTCAGGAGATAGTTATAATTTTAATAAAAAAGGATCTTCTCAAAGTTAAATAGCGTAAATTAAGTGCATTTTTAATATATATTTGAACATAAATAAAGTAATTCTTTAAGTTTAATATATTTTACGTGTATATAGTATTTATAAGCAAAGTAAATTACAGGTAAGTTTGGTAAATTTGACGTGTGTTACAGATATTGATAAAGTAAAGGCTTGGTAAATTTAACATACATTTTATATTAATGAACAGTACATTGGACATAATTGCAGTAAAGGACATGTTTATATTACATACAATGTACGTATATTTCATGTCATAAAATATACGTACAATGTACTTATATTTTGTAACATAAAATATACGTACAATGTACGTACCGTATATTTCATGTGATAAAATAAAAATCTGTATGTATATTTGATGATTATGTTATACATGTTATTTATGTAAAGTTTGAATGTATAATTTATGTATATGATTAATCAATATATACTCAAAATTGATGTAAAATATATGTCCACAAGTGGGACATTTTGACATATATTATACGTACAATGAACGCAACCAATACGTATTATCAACTTAATGTGGACATTGGCTAAACATAAATTTTACGTGTAATTTACGTTTTTGTGCTGCTTGGGTGGAGTCCCTGCCTCCAACATCTGCTAGTGCTGGAGATCATATTACCAAGTGCAAGAATGGCTGGGCAACCACGGTCTTGTTTCTGACGAGTGAGGATGGATGTGTCGGAGAAGGTATTCTACTCCCAGTGAAAACTACCTTAGAACCTGCTCCTGAGGCTTTTCTAAATCTTATTTCATGCTCTTGTAAGGGTAACTGTTCCTCACAACACTGCACGTGTATGAAAAGTGGGGTAAAATGTTCTGCCATTTGCAAAGTATGTGAGGGAGGTACGTGTATGAATATCAACAGAGAGTTGGAAGTTTCTGATCATGGTGAAAACACTCAAACTCTCCATTTTTATGATGTTGACAGCTGCTCAGAAAGTGACAGTAACAAAAAAGACACTGCCTCCTAAAAATAAATTTGTTTTTATGACTTGTATTTTTAAAAGCAATATTAAAATGTTTGTGGTTATCTAATATAACATAAATAAATTTCATGTAATAAGATTTATTAAACTTTCCTCACAACATGTTTCTACTGTCGTATAAACTCTTCCAATAGTTTCCTCGTGCAGAAAAACCTATAAAACGACACCCCACATGACCTAAATCATCGAACATTGATTATTTTGCTTTCCCCCCTAATGCCCCCCCAAAAACCATGTTCCACCATTATTGCTATACTTAGGGACGCATTGGATTTTGATTTCTACTGGCCGAACGATACTATAGCCAAAATTTTACCGATGAACAAATTTTTTCATTTATTTTGCTTATTTTTCCTGTACCGGTACTAAATACAAATATTATTAAATGAACCTTATGGACATAAATCTTGTGTGTGGGAAAAGTTTCTACTTTGATGAATGTAAGAAAGTGTGTTTGTAACCTGGGCTTTGACAATAGTAATTTATTTAATGTTAATTTTGATCCGAAATCTTAACTGTGTGCCTACTTAACAAAAACTGACACACCACAAGGGCCTAAAGACATTCAGAGTGTAGGCTACGGTACTCCAGTAGTTGGAAGGACTTTTGTTCTCTTCAAAATAAGGTCTGATTGTAAATCTGGCAGAGAGCTTCTCTTGGTGGAGTCTGGCTTCATGCTAGCAAGCAAGTCTCTTGATCACTACCATTACCATGAATTACAGCAGTATCTAGAGAAATATCCTAAATATCGTAGTAACACTTTCATTTGAAATGGCTTGTTGCTGTAAAGTAGGCCTATATCAAATACTAAAATCACTGTAGGCCTATTCATCCAAGGAGGGGAAACAAAAACAAAAAAAAGTATATCCAGTGTTGTTGGTTTGGTAGATAAAAATGTAAAGCTACCTAGGGCCTACTTCTACTATTTGAAATTTTGTTTTTGTTTTTCTTGCCAAGGCCTTTAAATTACACTTGGTGATATTTTTGACCTAACCGCTCCGTCCCTTTCTCAAAATAAAAATTAAAACCGTTACTTAAATGAGTTTTATAAATGTAGTTTGTTTTACAAATAGGTTTGCCGCACATCATGTTTAGCAGACGTAGGCCTACATAACTAAGCAGGAAAGTGTGGTGCAACTATATTTCTATCCACTCTGTAAATGACAAAAAACATTTTCAGTCTTACTAATAGAATATAAAGGACATCATAAGCCTAGTAATAAAAAGTGTAACTACGTACAAGCAAATTGTAGAATGATTAATTGCTACAGATTTATTTTATGTGCTACATAAAGATTATTGTAGGCTTAGTACAAAATATGTATGTGCCTATCCCATCATAAGCCCATTTGGATGGCTTAAATACACTCATAAATGAACATAATTTCTTTTATTTATACATAAAATAAAGTTAGGCCTAGTTTGATTTGTAGCAAAATCACCAAAACAATCTTTAAAACCTGGGCGTGAAATTACTATACGACTCTAAGCCAACAGAAACAAGAATAAGAAAAAATAGCCTGAAGTTCTAATTTATAGTCTTTAGTCACAGTATGATTACCTGTATTCATCATTTTTAATAATAGAATTGTAAAACAAGGTGATCATCTGCAAAAATAGTCGAGGGTCGTATAGTAAATTTACGCCAAACCCTGTATAGGCCTAAGTCCCCTGAATTGTTGTCAAATATTTAATAAAATTGCATTTATAAACCATTTATACAGGCTACTTATTTGCATGTTGTAGGTAGGAATTTGTTTACAAAATTAGGCCTACTTCCCTTTAAATTGTAAATGTCTAGGCTCTGTAAATAATATTTCTTAACCTAAAATTGTTCAACAATAAAGAGTCCTTATTGCTAGTTTAGCAGTTATAAGTTTTTTAATAAACCAAAATGTTATGTCGGTACTTTCTGATTCGAGTAAAGACTGACACCTTTATTTTGAAAGTATATAAAATTGTATAATTTTATAATAAATAAATCAATCTTTCGAAAGTAAATATTGCCAAATATAAAATTAAGTTAATACAAGTAGCCTAGTTCTAATTTTAACGTCCAGGTAACAGCACTATCTAGAGACCATATTTAAAAAAATGTATAAATAGTTTGCATTTTTTGCATGCAGGTAACAGCACCATCCAGTCCCCATACCAAAATAATTACAAATAAGTTTCCATTTTAGCGTCCAGATGACAGCACTATTCAGACCACGTTAACAAAATTATAATTTTAATAATCCAGGTAGCAGAACTATCCAGAACCTGTAACAAAATAATTGCAAATAGTTTTTAATTTTAGCTTCCAGGTAGCAGCACTCTCCAGACTACATTGAAAAAATAATATAAAATAGTTTTGATTCTTGAAATCAAGGCAGCAGCACCTTACGGATACGATGTGTTTCAACTAGATATCATTATTAGCAAACACGTTGAAGATTTTATTTTTTGTATCGACGTGATTTTTAACAGCGAGACGGAACAAAAAGTGTGCCGCCTCACTGAGAGAAATTTGATACCAGTTTTTTTACATATGTTTTACAAAAGGTTGAGGATCGGTTTTGAATGTGCTGCTATCTGGAGGTTATAAAGTTGGAGGCTATCTTCAGATAGTTGTTACTTTACGCACTAGAATGAGCTGTTAAGTCATATTTTGATACAGAAATGATGAAAAGCCGCCATAATGTATTTTCCGCAAGCACTTATTATTTTAATGAATAGAATGCGCTGTTAAGTCGAATTTGAATAATTAACTATATAATATATAGTAAATGTTTCGGATGTGTACCGTAATGTGCTGCTGCCTATATAGCTTTTAATAAACCTTAATTTTGACAGAAATTTTTAGTTGGAATACAGTATTATTGATACGAGGTGCTATATTAATTAACACGTTTTTATTAGTTCGGTTTCCGTCATGTCAGTCTGTCTATCCGGGTGGAACTTTGCAAACGAGTTTAAACTAACTTCCCGATGAGCTAGAGACTTGAAATTTTAAATATAGGTCAGAACTGGATGACAATACAATATTCAATCGGAGTTCGGTTTCCATCATGTATGTCTGTCTTTCTGTCTGTACGAGTGAAACTTTGCAAACGAGTTTATACTAACTTCCCTATGAGCTAGAGACTTGAAATTTTAAATATAAATCAGAAATGGATGACAACATAATAGTCAATCGGAGTACGGTTTCCGTCATGTCTGTCTGTCTGTACGGGTGAAACTTTGCAAACGAGTTTAAACTAACTTCCCGATGAGCTAGAGACTTGAAATTTTAAATATAAATCAGAAATG
>JAGFPH010004964.1:40398-51681 GCA_018207615.1 Philaenus spumarius | reverse complement strand
CATGATTCTCTCCACCGACCTGCAGCCATTTCGGACCATTTTAGAGAGACCAATGTGTAATTAATTAATTAATGTTATGTTGTGTAATTGTGTGATGGCCGGCTAAGTAAATTAGCGAGTGGTTACCGTATCGCGGGGGCCGAATAGTCATGTAATAGTCGCGGGGTCTGATAAACTTATTTAGGGGAGTTATAGCCTATTTGGGCCTGCAATGATCTAGTTAGTTAATTATGTGTTGGTGTCTAGTGCTTTAATGTTAAATAGTTATTGTTCGGCAATTTAAGTGTAAGTCAAAGCTGGCTACCCGTGTTTGTGGTTGTTACAAGTACATAACCTCATATTGAAATTGGCTTGTCGGTAGTTAACAAGGCCTCTAACCTAACCCGGGGATTAGCCAATTTATATTACGGGGCGGGGTGAATTAAATAAAGGGCCCAGTTTACGTTACAGTTGGTAGCAGTATTGGTTACCGATCTACCCTATTTACTTTCTCGCCAACCTAACACGGGTAATCACAGTTTTTTCCTTAAAATTTAAAACCTCATGTAATGGCTAGCCTAGAGGCTCAACTTTTAACTTGTTCTTTCATGTATATCGGCCTCATGGTCACAACTATTTCCGGTAACTATTTCTTTGTTCTAATCTTTTAATTTTTCAAAATTTCGCTGCACTAGACACTAAATTAATTTCACATACAGTAACAACTTTTCCAAATTTATTCCCTCTTAGACAGTAAATTCAGTTGGGGCTAAATATTTCTTAGACTTAACATAATTGGGACATAGGCCTATATAGTGTGATCAGCATAGGCCTACTTCAGAAAGGACTTCTTCACCTTTTACCAAGTTGGAGCAGCAATTGGTGGACCACTTCAAATGATTAGCCTAAAATGGTAACCCGTAAGTAATGAGATAGGCCCTACTACCAGATGGTGAGTTAACCTAGGCCTAATTGATCTTTATTTCACATAATTTAACCTGTGTTTGAATTTTATAAAATAGTAATAATTGCCTGTCATAAACTATTATTGCGTTTGCAGTTTTGGGATCCGAGTAGATTGGGTTTATTAGCAACTTAGTAATCTAACCTGTTCTAGGTTTCATATTTCAGTTGCTCCTATTTAAATTGTTAAACTTGCGCCCAATTCTTAGGAATATGCATGTATGCCAAAAATAATAAAAAAAAAAAAAAAAAAAAATAATAACAAATAGATGCATTAGTATATTTCTTACAGACAAAAAAAAACAAAAACAAAAAAAAAACAAAAAAAACAAACAGAAAATATATACATAAGCCTTAGAACAATAGTGAGTTAAAATGAGTGCAGTTGTGACCCACAGAGCAAACAATATAGTAGTATTAGGTGACAGTCATGTGGCTCGTTTAGCACGATTTTATGAACAACGTAATCTTATATTCAACAACGGTTTGTTAAATTTCCATGGGCTACCAGGGGCAACAACTTCCGTGATGAAGGCGTACATTAAATCACATTATAGGTCTCTTTTTCCGGCAGATTATGTAATTGTTATTTTGGCTACCAACGATATTTTGCGACATTGCAATGGTGATAGTTTGAGAAAAAATTATATATCCATAGTCCGCTTTATTCGAAGAAGTAATCCTTTAGGAAAAATTATTTTATTTAAATTACCATTTTTCCCATTGATAGCTGACAAAAGTAAACAACTTAGGGACATACAGTTATTCAACTGTTTTGTGGCCACCCTTACCTGTAACGATATACAAATTGTTGATATGGCACCGGAACATCGGTGGCCTAAGGGTTTTTTCTTGAAAGATGGATTGCATTTCTCCCCCTTAGCCAACTCTCGAATTTTTTCCCAAATTAAAAATATCATAGATTAAACCTACCATCATTCATGTTGTACTGTTCTTTGACAGATTATTACTAAATCGAGTTATGCCTTTTCTACATCCTCCCGTTTATATTTTCATACTTAAACTCCCCCGAAATATTTATTTTCATGGGACTATGTCTGGCTTACCGCGATGAAGGTATGCCATTCCAGATTTGATTGATAACAACAAAGTCTTGTGAATATAATTTCAGTGCTACGCTTATAGGCTATTATTACATTTGAATATTACTGCATTCAGTAAACAATTTGTGTGTTTTGTTGTTTCTAGTGTAGGTACCTAATTAATTGTTATTGCCAAAGACTTTTTTATTGTATTGCATTTGTGTTTGATTCACACTTTATAAATTAAGCATTTCCTTATTTTTATTTAATGCCCAAAAGTGTTTATTTTGGAACCTTGTAATTTAATCATTAGCTCAACATTCTTAATTTAAAAGGCCAATCATGGCTACAACAGTAAATTGGGGGTCAGATGTACCAGCACCATTTCCATTTTTGTTAACCACTAACCCTCCGCATCGAAAATGGATTAATAAGTTAACGGCCACTCAAGCCAAGGAACTTTTAGTATACTGGGGAATAGAGATAGCCGAGACACTCGAAGTGAACCGTGGTAGACTGCGCGAGGAACTAGATTCTTTTAGGGACTCAAAAGCCTCGGAAACAGACCCTACTGAGACTCTGGTTGAATCGCAATCAGTTCTGCAACCATTACATCCACAAGTGGCACAAATGTTGGAAGTTCTAAATAGATCAATAGTTCCGCCACCACCTAGACCAGCTCTTTCTCTTCCTTCCTCGGCTTATAATCTTATACAGTCGGTTGACCGCCTTGATGGTCAACCGACCGAGAGCACACTTTTGAATCTGCGCAAAATCTCGCGCGCTGCCCAGTTGCATCCTGGTTTTGATCGACTAATTTTATTAGAATTAATTCCTAAAGCGACAGGTCTATCATCTTGCGTACTAGAGCGAGTCATTGACAATGGTCAATCCGTCGACGAATTTAGAGACATACTGATCGATACGCTTTTCCCACCTCACGTAAAACATTTGGCGGTCGCCGAGTTGGTTTATCGAGCACAACGTCCATCCGAACCATTGGAGGATTTCATTTGTAGCGTGAGGGATATGTCTTCCCTTTTGCTTCCAGCTCTAAAACAGGGGGAAAGGTTAGCAGCCATCCTCTCTGGCATGTCATCAGATGCAACATCCCGTCTGGCCACAGTCGAGCGTCCGATCACAATAAACGATTTATTAGCACTAGTTCCATATCTGGAGTGTGGTATGGCAAACAACCAGCGCAGCACCCAAATGCAACGGCCTCAAGGCCAAGCAAGGTTTTCCGCCCCTAACTACAGTCAACAAAACAGGTATAACGCCACACCAACAGGAAACCCCCAACCCCTAAATTAAATGGCCTCTTATCGACCCCCACCACCAAATTACCATTCCACACCAAACCGGGGTCAATCAATGTATCCTCGAAGGGATACTCAGTGGTCCCGGCCTAGGCCCCAAAATTTGAACCAAAATCGTTTTCCTCGTGGCCCATCAGGGCCTTTAAACTAAAACGGAGGGTTCACGGGGGCAGTGAGCCTTCTCATTTAATTAAGCAAGCCCAAACATACAGGCATCTTGACCAGACACCCAAACCCCAACCAATTGGCACTAAGGGCCCTATGAAGGTTGCAGTTGCTGCTGCAGACATTGTCACTGTTAGGGCCAAGATTGGCCGGCCAGATGTGACGTGTCTAATTGATTCTGGTTCAACTTATTGCTTGATAACTCAGGTATTTTATGATTCTATCGCCAAGTTTCCCACAACAATTAGGCGAATTGAACCAGTACAGCTATCAGCTTGCACTTCAAATGGCCAAATCATATCATTCAGAACTAAAGTTTATCTACATATTAAATTGGGAACCCTTTCGTGGGATTTACCATTTTTAATAGCTTCAACCTTGCCCTACCCAGTTGTCCTTGGTTGCAATTTTTTGCGTAAAACACGTGCATGTATTGACTTCAAGAGTCATGAAATTCGATTTCCGTACGCGTCACCACAGCTTTGTTCAATAACCCCAGACCATATCGCAACTGAAACCCCACAACCCTTCCGCACAGGCAGCAATCTTTCATCCCGTGAGTTGGATAAAGTTGCTGATCTAATCGCCAAGTTCCCCAACACCGTCACTTGTAAACTTGGCAAAACAAATCTTATTAAATACACCATCAAAGTAAACTCCACCAAAATAGTTCGAGCTCGTCCATATCAGTACGCTCCGCCGAAGTTACAGGCTTTAAGGGAGCATATTGATGACCTCCTATCCAAAGGTGTTATAAGCCCCTCCACTTCCCCTTACGCCTGTCCCGCATTTCTCGTCCCAAAGAAAGGGGGCAAAACTCGAATGGTGGTCAACTATAAGGCTATCAATGAGATAGCCGATTTGGAGGCCACCCCAATCCCAACACTGGAATCTGCATTCCAGTACCTAGGTAAGGCAAAGTGGTTCACACTACTAGACCTTAACCAGGCATACCTCCAAATACCTCTGGATGAAGAATCCCGTAAATACACGTCCTTTGTTGTTCCATTTGGCCAATATCATTTTAATTTCGTCCCTTTCGGATTAGCTAGCGGAGGATTGGTCCTCACAAGGCTAATTGAAAAAATATTCGGAGATATTAAGTACAAGTATGTTTTCACCTTTTTTGATGACTTGTGCGTATACTCCGACGGCTCATTTGACGACCACCTTGCCAAGGTGGAGACGGTCCTCAATCGTCTACAGTCCGCCGGACTTACCGTCAACCCTGAAAAATTAACCGTGGCCGCAAATAACATCCAGTTCCTTGGCCACGTGTTCAAAAATCAATCGGTATCCCTCCACCCAGACAGGGTACAGCCTATTGCCGATTTTCCCACCCCTAAAAACCTCAAGCAGGTGGCTAGATTCTTAGGCTTGGCAGCCTTTTATTCCAAATTTATTAAAAATTTTGCTGATATTTCCCGACCACTTAATCATTTAAAACGCAAAGGCGTTAGATTTGAGTGGGGTCCTGATCAAGAGCTCGCCTTTAATTCCTTGAAGCGAGCTCTAATGAGCAACTTAATTCTACGGCTTCCCGATTTTTCAAAACCATTCATAGTTCACTCCGATGCTTCCGGGGTAGCTTTGGGAGTGTCTTTATCCCAGGACTATAATGGCGACCTACTGCCGGTGGCCTTTGCATCCCGGCCCTTAAATAAACACGAGGTAAATTACAGCACTATGGAGCTTGAATGCCTCGGCGTTGTTTTTGCACTGACTAAATTTCAGCAGTACTTGGAGCATCGTGAATTCCAGCTGTATACGGACAATTCCGCACTGTCCTGGCTGCTGAATCACCCACGACAAGTAGGGAAACTTGCCCGGTGGATAGAGTTCATTAACTCGTTTAAATTCACCGTGCAACATATCAAGGGAACCGACAACATTGTTGCGGATTCCCTATCCCGCCTTTTCGAGCCATCGGCTCCAACGGCTGTCCCTTTCAATAACGTCCAACCAATAGCCCCAAGTCCCCCCCTAATAACCATATTAACCCGCATTCCCGAGGTTTTTCGAGATATTCACCTCCACCAGAGGGAAGATCCGAATCTCATCAAATTAATAAATAGTCGCACCCCCCCACCGCAATACTCCATAGTGGACCGGACCTTGATGCATCTTGCCCCAGGCCAAAGATCACCAAGGGTGGTCTTACCCCAGAAGCTCCTGGATATGGTTTTCAAGTATTACCACGAGCTTCCTATTTCAGCCCACATGGGCATTGGTAAGACCTTTGCCCGTATTTCCCAATTCTTTTGGGCAGAAGACCTAAATGGTCAAATTGCTCAAAGAGTAAAGTCCTGCGTGAAGTGCCAGAGGGCTAAACAGGCCCCAAACACTCGCGTAGGATTGCAAGCTTCTGAAATACCTACAGCCCCATTTCAGAAGCTTTATATCGACTATGTCGGTCCCCTACCTAGGTCCACTAATCGGAACGCATACATACTAACCGTGGTGGATGCGTTCTCAAAATTCACCCTCTTATTCCCGACGAGGAACACGAAAGCACTTACTACAGTCAACATATTGACTAAAAGTGTTTTCTCTTATTTCGGCTTCCCTGAGTTCCTCGTCAGCGATAACGTCTCCTCCTTTAAATCCGCCGCCATGGCACAGATGTGCCTAGAATACGGCATTAAACATATTTTTACCACCCCCTATTACCCTAACCCATCCCATGCGGAGCGAGTAAATAAGAACCTCAAGGTCGCACTCCGCATCTTCCACGCCCAGAACCAAACTAAGTGGGACCAGGATATTCACTGGTTCCAATTAGCGTTCAACACGGCTTCCCACCTCAGTACTGGAACCTCCCCTGCCTCATTGTTTCTACACCACCCCGTTGCCCTACCTATCGAGCTAGCTTGGAATATGGACCAGTTGGTTCCCCTCCTCCACAGCTAGCCACAGACCAAATATGGTCTAAGGCTGTAGACAACCTCACCAAGGCGCACAGGGCCCGCCAGGTGGTCTACAATAGGAACCGGCAACCCAACCCATTTCACCCCGGAGATTGGGTTATGTTTAGGGAACATCACATTAGTGATGCACCTAAACGTATTAATTCTAAACTCCTCCCCCTCTGGTCAAGGCCTCTAATAATTGAGTGTTTCACCACCCCAGTAACGGTCAGGCTCATTGACCCCCGAACTTCAAAATTTATACGTTCCGCCCATATCTCACAATTAAAGAGATTTTTTAACCCCCTCAACCAATTTTAAAACCTAAAATAAGGTGAACCTAATAAATTTTTTTGAACTAAATAATGTGTCCCACTTGCACTTTATAAAATATCACAGACCATTATAGAAAGCAACCACAGCCGTACTTGGAACAACCACAGACTATAAGGGTTTAGTGATATTAGTTATAAGTTTTATTCTTCCTTCTTCTTCTTATCATTTCAGTCATAAACCACTTGCAATAACATACATCCCATTACATCTTAAACGTTTGCTGGGCCGAGGTAAGGCTAAGTTGGTTCTTCGAGTAGGAATCAGCTCTACCAAAAGGCACTTCAAGCGTTGAAGGTAAAGGGCTTTTCCAAGATAACCTTATATTTTTTTTATACCTAAGGATTGTATAGCCTCACCTATGGTTGCGCGGTTTGGAGTTGATTTCTGATGTGTTGAGCTCTTCTTTCGGCGAATTTAGACTATTATTTTCATTGTGTTCATTGTATCACCAAATTATTTTAAAATTTTACCTTTTTTTTGTAAACATTTCAAATAATATCGAGCCATCCATCAGGGACACTTCTGGATTTAGCTAAGACCGTAGGCAAATCAGCTGTATGAGTGCAATACATCCAATTCCTTAACCATCACTCCTATTCAGTGCGCACGCACACATATAAATATATACCTTTTTTTTAACCAACACCTTAAACCATCCACATCCGACAACTTAACACATTGTAAACTCTCATGTCTATTCATCCTATCTACCACTCTGGTCTTTATATTGTTAAGGTATCTATTGTATTTAGAAATACTTATAGCCTATATTTATATGGTAAATTTATAGTAATGTTACGTGTGATATTCAGAACCTCGACGTGAGTAATCCACCCCATAGGACGACACGTCGAAAACCTCAAAATTTATAACCATCTATTTCTGAAGAATGTCGTTATAGGTGTTTACTAGTCAATTCTATACGCAAGCGTTGTAGCAAAATTAGCGCACCTATCCCTCTTCCCCAAAAATATTTCCTTTGTGTATCATTGTTGTTTCCATGTTTTGTTGTACCAGTCCTGGAATTACACCAGGAGGGGAAGTTTGTTGTTGCATGTCATGAGTTTCTGCACTCAAAAGACTGCACATTAAATAATAAAAAAAAAAAAATTATTTTGTTGATTTATGCTTATTTTGTAAACCTTGTTCAATCCCACGCTAGGATGAACATTATTAGCACACGACACTCCACCATTTATAATTCGTTTCACTTCCACCCTGCATCCGCGTTATAATATTTACCACCCACACCTAGTCCACAACCGTTCATACCTTACCTACACCAATATTTTAATTATAATTATCCGCGAATAAATTTTGAAATATTTCAGGTATTACTGTTTGCTGCGTTGATACAATAGTGGCACTGGTTGGTTATAGTCTCATAGTTTTAAGTAACACTTAATTATTTAATTTACTACTCATATTTTAATATAAGTTTCCTTTCCTTTAATTCATTAAGTTCCTCACCATCTTTTAAATAATTCCCATATAATCTGCAAGACCATACCTTATACCTCTTCTTCATATTTTCCAAATTACCACCACCAAATATCGTCAACTTCAAGTATTACCAAGCTGTTGCCACCATGCCAACTGTTTAGAGTGTGAGTCCATCGAACACTGTCAACGACAAGTATCAAAATCCAATTTTCTTCTGTTACAACAATATCAACTGTTTTGAATGTGGATCAGGCAGTTCAAAAGAGGTGTGCAGACCCAAGCAGCTACTATCTCAGCAACTTTTAAATATTGTGAGTGCCACATAACGTCATCACAGGGGACTGACTGCACTCAGATCCTCATGTATCAAGAGACCTTTGGCTTTAATCACAATTACTACAGAAATGCAGCTTTACAACGCCATTATATCAGCTACAGTATATCCATCTTTAATATTATGACCACACCACATAAACAGCCATTTGGTTTAAACTACATTAAGACCATTCAACTTCAGAACTTCAACTTCAATAAATATATAAAGACACCGAATACTCATAACTTTATCCTAAAATACTCATTTCATCCATCCTAAAATATCCTTCAGTTTTTCATTCATTCATCCTTCAGTTAAACTCCCACTAGTTTAAGATATTTTTTTTGTAAATCCCAAAAAGGATATAAAATTTGCAATGTACACACAAAAAAAAAATAGTTTTAGTTCACCAACCACCTCCACTATCCATTACTCCACCAACCACTATTATCCACTAACCAATTCAAAAAATTACTCTTCCAACTTAAAATAATCCTTCAGAATTTTATTCCATTCCTATCATCAGTTAAACTCCCTCCTACTAATTTAAGATATTTTTGTGTAAATCCCAAAAAGGATATTAAATTTGCAATGTAAAAAAAAAAAATAATTAGTTTTAGTTCACCAACCATCTCCACTATGATTCGGTTACTGTTTGCCAATCCGTTACCTTTTTTTTTCTTTTCACACAGGGGTCATCTACCTCACTGTACATATTTACCAATATATACATTTATAATCCCTTTTTTCTTCCTTCTCAAGTAAACCCAACTATCCTCATTACCTAACCAACTTGATACCAACCGATATATTTCAATTACAAGTTGTCTTATTTTTGGGGGGATATTGCCGGATTTTGGAACGTTTTTATGTATGGTGTGGAAGTGAAAGCAGGTGTAGCATGCGAATGCCACCTCCAAAATTAATAGTCTTCTGAGTCCCTAGTGTTCTGGCCGCGGGTAGGGTTTCGTTCAATGGTTTTGCTGTCATCCAGAGTCAGTGCCCGATTGGCCCGACTACTGTCTAACACCAGGTATCCTTGCTTATCCTCCCTGCATCCTCATCTCCTGCGTTTTTCGGGGTAGCAAGGTTTTTGGTCGCTAGGGGGGGTGACTGTGACGCGCTCAGGTTCCGGATTAGGATTTTAGGAGAGAACCAGAGCCTGTCACAAGTTATCTAGGTCTATCTTATCTATGACCAACGATCGAGTAGGCACTGCAGGGAGAATCGGTTAGCGTCGATTGCCGTGTCACATGATTCTCTCCACCGACCTGCAGCCATTTCGGACCATTTTAGAGAAACCAATGTGTAATTAATTAATTAATGTTATGTTGTGTAATTGTGTGATGGCCGGCTAAGTAAATTAGCGAGTGGTTACCGTATCGGCGGGGGGCCGAATAGTCATGTAATAGTCGCGGGGTCTGATAAACTTATTTAGGGGAGTTATAGCCTATTTGGGCTGGCAATGATCTAGTTAGTTAATTATGTGTTGGTGTCTAGTGCTTTAATGTTAAATAGTTATTGTTCGGCAATTTAAGTGTAAGTCAAAGCTGGCTACCCGTGTTTGTGGTTGTTACAAGTACATAACCTCATATTGAAATTGGCTTGTCGGTAGTTAACAAGGCCTCTAACCTAACCCGGGGATTAGCCAATTTATATTACGGGGCGGGGTGAATTAAATAAAGGGCCCAGTTTACGTTACAAATACAATATTCAATCAGAGTTCGGTTTCCATCATGTATGTCTCTCTGTCTGTTTGTCTGTACGGGTGAAACTTTGCAAACGAGTTTAAACTAATTTCCCGATGAGCAAGTGACTTTAAATTTTAAATATAGGTCAGACATGGATAACAATACAATATTCAATCGGAGTTCGGTTTCCGTCATTCTGTCTGTCTGCAGACTAAAAAGCAGAAAATAATTAATTAAATTTAAAAAATTTTTAATATACCACGTTTTTAAAACGAACTAAAAAGTATAAAATAATTTTCCTTGGTCCCTTCTAAAATTTTGAGGGCGAATTTTTAGTGGTTATGGAGATATTTATAAAACTTGAAGATTAAAAAATGTGGGGCAGCCAGAATATACTAGAAACAGATAATCTAGATAAATTAGCACTCAATTTCAGGAAATGGGATTCTTTGTAATGTAATTTATTTGCTCCTGCTTAACTATCATGGGTTGCCTGCATCCCACATTTTTTAAACAATTGTATTAAGGGTAATAGTTAAGTTATACGCATTAACAGCATATGTACATACAATATTGTTGTATTTGCTATGTTGGTATAGGATGCCAGGTTGAACAAACCAATTATTACAGATAACTTAAGCCTATGTGGGGTAGAGCCTATCGTTTTATATGTTTTGGGTACTGGAAAACCGATTTTGAGATAGAAAGGCTCTTAGCGTTTCGGGGTCAACATTTTGAAAATACTATCATGTGAGTTATCGTCTCATATGTTTTTGGGTATGAAAAAAATTGATTTTGATATGGTCATAGCGCTTCGGTGTCAAAATATTTTGAAAATGTCTTGTGTGTTATCGTTTTATATATTTTTTGGGTAAAAAAAATGATTTTGATAGAGAAAGGGTTGTAGCGCATCGGGTTCAACATTTTGAAAATATCTTACGGGTTATCGTCCCAAGAGAAAGGTTTGTAGCGGGAAATTCGTACAACATGGTCGCCCAATAACAGTCGCGACAGAGGAAAATAAATTGAGCTGTGACTCAAAGGGTGTAAAAGAAAATCAACCAGACGATTAGCTTCTGAGCTGGAGTTGTCACAAAGAATGTTACACACACATAAATTTAA
>JAGFPH010004964.1:26017-40298 GCA_018207615.1 Philaenus spumarius | reverse complement strand
TATTATTGTAATTATGATTTAGTTGAATATTTTAATCTTCGCTGGAAGTACTCATCGAGGCAGGTGTCACATAACTTTCAAAATGTGCTTCTACAGTGCGTTCTCAGAGATAACTGTACTATTTCAGTTAGGGCGAACATAATTTTCTTTATAGTAGTGAGCCCGGCAATTAATTGTCATATTATGTTCTGAAATGTATTATTCTTACATTATCTAAACCTGTTTTATACAGTCAATGCCCTGACATTATTTTTTGACAACAATAACTTAAACTTAATTAAAATAAAGTTTCTTACCTTTCATTCCATCAAGTTACCTCGTTTTTTTGTGTATTGTGACGCGTTTCGGAACTTACACGCGTTTCCCCGTATTGGGAGTATTTTCAATACGAAATGCATTGCGTGCTTCACACGCCAACCCCATCTTGAGAGTATTTTCAGTACACAATGCATTGCAGCTCATGCTTGAACTATTGTAAAAAATAAAATAAATATATGTAAAATCAAACGGCACATAATATTTCAAACATATGTTGGTGCTAATCTCTTTTTAAAGAAAAATGCCCGACTATCTATATATTTAATTCACAGTTGAAAGTCTGAGTTCTCAGTGACTACTGAACCAATCTTCAAGATTGATGTGTCAAATTAAAGGGGGTAATGCGTAGGTTTGCCGAATATCCTTAGAATTTACGTCTTTTCTAAGGGCTACGACCTAAAGCACTTCAAAAATTGAGTCATAAAAATTCCTATTGAAGAATAAAATTTAGTTGTAATCATAAATTAATCGTCAGCTGTTTAATATTTGTCAGCTGTGAGAAATTTTTTATTATTTTAATAACCTCACTTTCAGTATGTAATAAAATTATTAATTTAGAAATTACTGTTCATAAAAACACGATTCTGAACATAAAAAGTATATTTGTTGACTTTTATACCACAAGGTATTATTTATAAATGTATGTGAACATTATTTGTATGTTTTTGTGTATAAGTTTGAACTTTGTATATTTTAAATTACTGTATGTATGTAGTTTTTTTTTCTTTTTTGTAACTAAATAATCGAATAATGTGTTAGTGTTCAATAGTCAGCCGTTTGCTATGATATGTCCATTATCAGCTGATTTCAAACTTGAAAAAATTAATCTGTATTTTTCTAACTTTGTGACCTAAGCCATTTTTGTTGAAGTAAAAATAACACACACCATCTATACTAATATTGTAAAGAGGTAAAATTTGTTTGTTTGTATGTAGGGGGTAATCTCTGGAACTACTGAACCAATTGAAATTTTTTAAATAAAAAGCTACACTATTTCTGAGTAACATTGGCTAGAATTCATATTGATGAAAACATTTTGCCGTTAAGGTAGATAAAATAAATTAAACATAACTTTAGGTTAGGCCTAGACTTTTGAACCAACATAAATTATTCCTTGAATGTGTTTACATTTATTTTCATACCAACTAATTGAATAAAATAACAGATAAAACTGTTGATTTGGATGTCCAGCTTAGTACAAAATAATATTTTAAGTTAGGCCTAGACTGAACCAACACATGTTTCAACAAACACAAACCAGTAAAAAATTGCGTTATGGGATTAAAAAAAAAGAAAACGCTATGTTACAATCTAATTAAAAATAAATAATACATATTATTATAATTTAATAGTAGGCCTATTTATTGATAATATACTGTAATTGATAGTAAATAACCAATATTAACAGCTGATTTCAAAATATGAAACAACTATATTTGTATTTCTATAACGTTTTGATTAAGTGTAGACCTGAGCATTACTGGTTCTTTTTATCTTTGAATTTCCTTAGAATTTACGTTTTTTCTAAGGTTACGACCTACAGCCCTTCAAAGGTTGAGTCAATACAATTCTTATGGAAGAATAAATTCAGTTTTTATATACAGTTGAAAGTCTGATTTCTCAGTGACTACTGAACCGATCTTCAAGATTTATGTGTCAAATTAAAGGGGATAATGAGTAGGTTTGCCGAATTTCCTTTGAATTTACGTCTTTTCTAAGGGCTACTACCTACAGCCCTTCAAAGGTTGAGTCAATACAATTCTTATTAAAGAATAATAAAATTCAGTAGTAATAGTAATTATAAATTATTAGTCAGCTGTGAGAAATTTGTTATTATTTTTATAACCTCACTTTCAGTATGTAATTATTAATCTAGGAGTTCCTGTTATTAAACACACTATTCTGAACAAGGAAAAGTATATTTGTTAACTTTTATACCACAAGGAATTATTTATAAATGTATTTGAACATTATTTGTATATGTTTTGGTGTATACAAGTTTGAACTTCGTATATTTTAATTTACTGTATGTATGTAGTTTTTTCTCTTTTTTATAACTAAATAATCTAATAAAGTGTTAGTGTTCCTGCGAAGTGATCTGAAGGAAAGTGTTAATTGAGTTTAAGTTTGAGTATGGAACAAAAAAATAATACCCATAGTAGGGGACGGAAACTGTTTGTTCCGATCAATATCATTCCTTCTCTACGGCCAACAGAACAATCATAGGGAAATACGTTTGCAAGTTGTACAGAAAATTGCTAATGAGTGGGAAACATACAAAAATTTTATCGTAGGTGATTAATCTTACTCTAGACCAGACTCTAGTTAACCTCCCGTGCTCCGCTACGGGAATAATTTCAGCAATAAAAGACATAATTAACATATACTGTTTATCTTTGTATTTTATTTAGGGGTTGCTTTATTTTTGTACATAAAATACAACTGATAGTTGGCCTGTATAAATATTGATGTTAATCAAACAGATATATTAGTTAAACCAAATGAAAGTTTCATATTAATACCAGTTTCATTCGATAAATATTGTACGAACTGCGCAATGCTGATAACCTAATAAGCTACTTATGAATAGCAGATGTTAATTGTTCATGTATATTCATACATTCGTTTTTTGTGATTTATCCTGTAATAAAAACAACAAAAATATAGAAAAAAGTATTATTTTATTTTTCATATAGTAAAAAAATTATAAAATTTCTTAGTAATTTGTACATTATAACAAATAATGCATAAATCTACCAGATTATTTTAAATATCAGTCTCTTAATTATATTTTTGTATTTTAAGATCAAAATAGATTAAACAAATTACGCTTTATTTCAATTTTACAAAAGTTCTATGTAGGCTATACTATATTTTTTGTATAGACATTTTGGTCATTCCTTAGGTGCCCGTGATCCTTTGTATCCCATATGTAGAAACGTAAACCATTGAATGATCTTGCTCTACTGGCTGCAACGTACCATGGGAAAAAAACGGGGTTTGGTAGGTATACACCGATTTTAGCGATTGATTGCCCTTGGGCTTTATTTATTGTAATTGCACCAAGGATTACGGGAAACTGAGTTCTTTTAAGTTTGAATGGCAATAAAGTTCCAGAAGTTGTTAGATGAATTCTTGGGATAAGAAACCTTTGCCCAATCGAAGTTCCCGTCAGAATTTCACAATCTATTGAGTTGTGGTACAGGTGTTTCACTCGCATTCTTGTTCCGTTAATTGTTGCTTTAGAGGTGTTCAGATTTCTGATTAGCATTTTTTTTTTTTCAAAGTCAGTTTGTGAGGTGGTAAGCCACTTACAGTCAAACTGTTGAGAAATTCAGTTGGGAATGTAGTGTGAGCCATTTCTTCATCTGTTATCACCTTGTCAACACTAAAGTAGTCTATTTCTTCACCAGGTAACTTTTTTAGAACTAAATCATGAATTAATAAACAGTATTCATTCCTTGGTGCTAGTATAGCTCTCTCAGTAATGTCTGACGTTGCGATTAATTTATTAAGATCTTCATAAATATGTTCAATTACTGAGCTAGAACTAATTAACTGGGTGGGTATTTTCATTATATCCTCTCCAAAATCAAATTCTATGTTCAGTTCACCATCACCGATTGTTCTGAGGAACTTTGAAAATTCTATTTCACTATTCAATACTCTCATGTTTTTAGACAAACTCAGTTATTTAACGCACCCCCAGTGCTTGTAAGATTTAACGCATTGTTCAATTATCGTGGCTGGACCAGCCTGTGGCACTATTGGTAGTGTTTGGCGAAAGTCTCCACACAATAAGACAACTTTTCCACCAAACAATAGTTCATTATTTTCTTTTCGCATAAGATCTTGAAGTAATCTATCAACAATGTTTAAAACATATACATTACACATAGATATTTAATCTATAATTATTATTAATGACGATTCTTGAATTATTTTAGCCTCAGGAGTGTTTGGTTTGATACCAGATGTTGATTTCTCCAAGATGGGTATTGGCAGTTTAAAGATATTGTGAAGAGTGCGACGTATATCTAGGAGACTGGTTGCAATGCCACTGAATGCACATGGAATACACTGTATTTGCATTGATCGTAGTTTGCATAGTAAAGCTTTTTGCACAAATGTTTTTCCACATCTTGCATGTGCTGTTAAACAAAATACGTTTGTAGAAGAAGTTTTTTTTAGTATGGCGTCTAAAACAGTTTCAATACCGAATCTTTGCTCATCGTTTGCTTTATTGTACATTTCGTTTAAATAAACTGACTTGTTCTTGAGCATCGAATGTGTTGCTTTTGATAGTACACTGAATAGGAATAGGTAAGCCGAGTTCTTTACATGACTTATTATGGGTGATAAGAATATTCTCTATTTCCAATAGACATAAATTTATAGAACTTTGTATGTCATGGTGTAGTTTGAAATCTTCACACATGTAATCTTTAAATTCATCCCAAAGTTCTGTAGCATTTGTTGGAATGTTTAGTCCGCAAATAAATCCAAAGAGTTGACGTAACTGGAATGGCATTTGTGTTTCCTTACATTACGCTGTTGAATGTGAGCAATTCCTCAAAACATGTTGGCCCAAGGGCATGCAGCAGAATAAGGCAAAGATGGTATTATAGCTCGGGTTGTTTTGGATTGACAGTGTATAACCTTATTATTGTTTTTTTTGCTCCCTGTTTCCTCCGTTCCAAAGTTTTATTCCTCATGTCCCAAATATAGTTTTGAGGAATTTCAATGTACAGGAGATTTCGTGCATTTGTATCAGTTTTATTGAGATCAAAATAGGATTGTAATTTAGTTTTCTTTGGATCAGCAATAACACCATCTTCTTCTCCATCTTTAAAAATTACTGTCTGTTGGTCAGGTAAGTGTATATCTACACGAATCACTGAGTAATGTCGTTATCGCGGCGTTTATATTCAGGATAACCATTTACATTGTATCTAGTGCTGTTGTTAAAAGCTTTTGAGAACTGTTTTGAAAACTTTCCCACTACCATGCATGGAGAGTTTAGGGTTAGTGATCCACATGGCCCATGTACCATGTGATTTTTCACCAATTTGTAAAGAGCTGGATGCTCATTTTGGTCAGGAATTTCAGCAGAAACAAATTTGTCAATATCTGCAATATTTTGAATTTCATCATCATTGTCAAGTGTCAATAAAATATGAGCATGGGGTAAGCCACGTTTCTGAAATTCAATAGTATATATCAACGCTGCTATTCTTCCAAACCGGTTTCTTTGTGAGGAACATAATAAGTTCTTTTAGTTTACAGTGAAACACACGTACAACCAAATCTGGTCTGTAATGAGCAGCTTCTCATGGTGCAAGATTTTTTACGATTTCAGGCCACCGTGGATTACACGTCATTGTTATAAATAATGATGGCTTTCCAAATGTTTGGACAATAGAAATAGCGTCTAGATAGTTTTGATACATATTCCGTGGTGATCCAATAAATGATGAAGGCAAGATTATTTGTTTTCCAACAGCATCTTTCTGGAGACCACTTATTTTTGAACAAAGTCAGCGATATTCAGATATAGGTCAGCACGTAGGTTACTTTGATTGAAACGAATATAGTTTAAACGTGTGCCCTCAATCCTACAATACATGTCCACTGTCCCTTGCAGGTAGAGTTTTTGTGATCTATTCAATAAGCTGAACTTTGGATGAATCGCAAGCCGATAGGATGCATACTGCAGTAATATACTTTTGTTTCGTAGATTTACATTGCTACGATCATGTTTTGTTAGGGGTTTCCATCCAAAGTCACCATATGGGAACAACATAGGAAAAATGCAGCCACATCTGTTTGAACGGCATCATTGTAGCGTCTCCTGTCACACAGTTTGTCTTCCACTATATGCATAAGAATTTCAGAGTCAGATTTACAACACATATCTGCCATAGTTCTAAATGAAGATATGAAGGGATTGATAGAATAAAGATAGTTACCTAAATCACGCAGTTGGTCGCATTTCACATTGGATCTTTGATCCATTCTGTGAGTAACAGCTGTGTTTACGTTGTATATATAAAGTTGGGCATACTTTGGTTCACTGTTAAAGGGTATTAACGGTTCAATCCGATGGTAAAAAGAGTCGTGGATCTTGAAATTATATAGACCACCAGATGTTGATTTATCTAAGTGAGACTCAGAACTCACCATTGCAAATGCAGAGTTGTATAATCTTATATTATTCAAATAGTTTTTTGAACTTTTTTTGTTTCTTTTATAGTGATAAGATTTTCCATGAACTCAGAAAGTTGATAATGAGCTAATTTTACCTTCCCCTTGTGACAACATAAGGAGAATATATTTGTGTCCCTGTTATTCTGTTCTGACTCGAAATTCATAGATTTGCAGTAGTGACATATCCAATATAACGGTCCTGATTCAAAGCGTCTTTGTTTTTTGTAGGGACTTCCAGAGCACATTTAACACTATCACTGCTATTTACTTTTTTAATTCGATGGTTCTCTAAGTGTTTTTTGGATGTGGTTGTCTCTTTATGCCCAGTTAATGACTTTTTACCTTTTCTTTTTCTTTTTGTACTTTTCACACCCTGGGGATTATGAGAAAGTTTTATAACGCTATAATGACCCGAGTCAACATTGCCACTAAACATAAAGTCACACATTTCTTCGCCAGAACCGAAATCGTAAGTCACAGTTTCTCCAGCAACTTCCCTGTGCACTCGAAATAAATAGTTAGGGTGTAGTTCACTAATACATTGCAGTTCCACGGATCCAGCGTACTCACCATCTCGAGAAAGTAAAGTTTGGTACTGCTGAACGTCAAACACTGGTCTAGAGTAAGATTCATTACCTTAGATAAAATGTTTGTATGTTTCCCACTCATTAGCAATTTTCTGTACAACTTGCAAACGGATTTCCCTATGATTGGTCTGTTGGCCGTAGAGAAGGAATATTGATCGGAACAAACCGTTTCCGTTACCTACTATGGGTATTATTTCACGTTCCATACGCAAACTTAAACTCAATTAACACTTTCCTTCAGATCACTTCGCAGGACACTAACACATTATTCGATTATTTAGTTACAAAAAAGACAAAAACTACATACATAAGTAAATTAAAATATACGAAGTTCAAACTTTTATACACCAAAACATTGAATGCCTGACTATAATTAATAATATACATATTATCCTTTTCCTAGGAGCAGGGGAGAGTGGACATATAGGCGCCCCATGGCTATTGAAGATTGTGAGATTTATAAGGCGATCAAAAGAAGCAAATGGCGAACATAAATTTTTGGACGATCAGCTGAATTTCAACTGTAATACCTTGTGTGATTAGAGTTAAAGAGGCTCGCGGAAAGAACAGACTCCAGGTGTGCGAGACAACAGGCAGGCTGACAGTTGCCGTCCTTTTAGCATGAAGGTGTACACCAGAAACGTATTGTGTTTACATGTGTTGTATCCGATCTTTACAGAAGAAATCCCAGTGTCTGGCAAAGCTAATGTGGCAACGTTGGCGAATTATCCTGCTACAATGGAAGTCGGGGATTCTGTAGAACAAGCTTCATCTATAATATATAAAAGCAAAATACCACTCACTCACTCACTGACTCACTCATCACGATTTCTCAAAAACTACCGAACGGATTGGAATGAAATTAGGAATGTAGCTTCCTCTAGGGCCATAGATGCTTATTAAAAAGGGTTTGAAAAATTTGAAGTTTTAGGTTGGTTTGAGGGGTGGGTCAAAGTTACTACAAATCTCCATAAGAAATACACAGTATAACATATTTATTGAAATTTTTTTTAATATACATTTAAGTTTAATATACATTTGTCTATCCGTGTAAGGCCCTAATTCGAAATTTTAGGGGGGGTTTTGGGGGATCAAAGTTATTAAATCACGATTTCTTCAAAACTACTGAACGAATTGGAATGAAATTTGGTATGTAGCTTCCTCTAGGGCCATAAGTGTTCACTAAAAAGGCGTTTTTAAAAATTGGAAATGTTAGGGGGGTTTGGGGTGTTAAAATTACTAAATCACGATTTCTCCAAAATTACCGAACAGATTGGAATGAAATATGGTATGTAGCTTCTTCACCTTTCCATAGGTGCTCACTAAGAAAGGGTATGAAAAATTTCGAAATTTTAGAAGGGGTTTGGGGGGATCAAAGTTACTAAAATCATAATTTTAGATCTTTTATTATTATGACAATAGTGCTTTTATTATTTAAGATCTATATATAATAAAGCCAAATACCACTCACTGACTGAACACTTTAAAATAATTCAATTATGTTAAAAAGACTAAAAATACCAACCACCAAGGGCAACGCCGTACGGGTTAGCTGGTCCTGTATAAAAGAAAGCTACATCAAAGCAGTGAGTAGTTGAACGAACATGTGGGGAATAAAATTAAATAAGAAATCAACTGATGTACATTTATAGAACAACCACTACCAGTAGTAATTGACTCATATATAATTGTAATAATATAGGAAAACTACTTTCTAATGTATTATCAATTATAATAAATAAAACTTTTAAATGCATTCAAATATTCAAGTACACTCGGAACACAAATAGATTTCATGAAATTGGAAACAATTAAATTGCAATATCAGCGCTTTCAATTATTCAACAAAACTACTGTGGCCGGCAATGCATCCGCCATTGTTTGATTTCAAATTATAATATGCTATACACATTAAATAATAAGTGAACTGAAAACAAACATTATAAAAAATAAAAATTTAAACAACACAGATACCGGTTATAAATAGAAATATTTAGTTTCTTAAGACAGCTGTTTGTTTGAGTCAGATTACATAAGACAGCTGTTTATTTAAGTGAGATTACTTAAGACTGCTGTTTATTTAAGTGAGATTGCTTAAGACAGCTGTTTATTTAAATGAGTTTACTTAAGACAGCTGTTTATTTATGTGAGATTACTTAAGACAGCTGTTTATTTAAGTGAGATTACTTAAGACAGCTGTTTATTTAAGTGAGATTACTTAAGACAGCTGTTTATTTAAGTGAGATTACTTAAGACAGCTGTTTATTTAAATGGAATTAGTTACTTAAGACAGATGTGTATTTAAGTGAGATTTCTTAAGAAAGCTGTTTATTTAAGTGAGATTAATTAAGACAGCTGTTTATCCAAGAGAAATTGCTTAAGATAAAACACATGTGACATACAATCAATAAAATATTTCTTTCATAAGATATAAATGGGAAGTTTGATGCCTAAGAGCCCTAGTGGTTGAGGATAAAACAAATTACTTTTTGAACATCTTGAGAAAAATTCCTTTAATTTAACACAACAATCGTCAAAATAGGCCAAGAAACAAAAGCGTGGCTGTGATCACAAAATATTCCTCAGGGATATAAGAAGTAAAATTGTCTATGCTATTTTTTATATAAATAACAATAGATACCAACTGGATAATTATTAATTTATTAATTCAAACACAAGTTAATTCAACTTAAAATATACTCAAAATATTTAGTTAAATAAATAATAACTTGTATACCTGTTAACCAATTATCAGTGTAAAACAAATCAAACAAACATCAATAGTTTTAATAATTTATCCGGCCGTCGGAGTTGTTTTATGACCGTCCTTAGCCTTTTTTGTTACGTGTTTTTCTTCCAACCAGACCATTCTTATGTTCTTCTCGTTTTCTATTTTCAGTACCTTCCTAGTGGGGGCAGGTTTGTACAGATGTTTTACAGGATGTTGAGTTTTCTTACTGTCAAAATATCGCCTTTGTCCGGAAGGCTTTGGGTTTTGAAGAGTTTTCCCTATCTGATGTTTCAACCTGTTTAAGAAACCCATCACATGTTGAATCATGTGTTTGTTTTCCAGCTGAACGCCCATTGGACGTTTCCCAGAAGTTTTCTTGGTTCCCGGATCCTTAATAATTTCTCGTTTCTCTTTAATACTCTGGGATTCAAAGGCAGGTTTTGCAATTCCAATATCTTCTGACATCTTCTTGGGAGTAACTCCAGTGGTTTTGTTACTTTGCACTTTCACGTGCACTATTATTTTCTTAGCCGAATTCTCCGTTTGCTGTTTAAGTTTACCCTTATGAACTTCGTTCACGTGAACTTCCTTACCGTGAACTTCCTTGCCGTGAACTTCTTTAATGTGAACTTCCTTACCGTGCAGGGTATCTCCGACGTGCTTAATTTTCACTTGTTTCGTACCATCAACATTTTCAGACAACAGTTCCACATTTCCACTGTCACAGTATAAAGGCCGCAAGCACAGGAACAATAGAGCGATCTTGATGTCCATCTGCGAAAACAAATATATTAATTATACATTTTTTGTCAAGAAATGCAAACATCGTTCTAATAAAGTGAAGGTACGTTTTATAGAGGTCTCCACCAATGCTCGCTTCGCTCACCATCCCAAGCGGTCAAGGAAATGCAAACAGGTTATTGTATACTATGATATTTTCACTGGAATAATATTTGAACGTAAATAACAAAAGATAGACAGTAAAGTTGCATTAAAATTGTTCAAATAGGCTTTGTAAAGAACAAAGTTGGCATAGTTTGAATAGGGATAGGTGTTTTAAATATGGTACAGTAATAGTTCAGTCAAATTGTGTTTTTCGCAAGAAAGTTTTGAAGTAGTTTTGGTTTCTTCCATTTTATATGTTTTTTGGGGTGCTGAATCCGAATCTGAGGTTTGCCTACAAAATTTCGTGACGCATAATTGAAAAAAATGCAAAAACATGTCAAAAATCGTAATTTTTGGCGGTTTTTTGCTTTTAAATCGAAAACTATCAACTTTTCGTAAATTACCTTATTATTAAAAAAGAATGTACATAAAATTTACTACAAATTTTATTCCATAAGTAATTTTCTCCGACAAACCGTTCGGGCTCAAGCGCTAATTGAAAATTGGCGTACTTCGCCTGTCTCCCCAAAAACCCACATTTTCCACTCCAAAACTTTAATTTAACATATTAAACGTTGTCAATTAGTGAATTCCTTCCTGTTTTCTGCATATACCTTATTTAGATCGTATATGTGAAGGTACAAATAATTTTTTTTTTAATGTAAATATACAAATGTTCAAGTTATATGAAGTCCGACATTTTACAAATTTAGTTACACAAAGTTGAAATTACAAAGAAAATCTTGAAAAATGATTATATATTATGATTATATGTATATTGCATTATTATGTTAGGCATTGGCGTTTAGAGGGTCCTGGCTGAGGTTCTTTGAAGGCGGCGGATCCTAGCCCAGGTCCTGTTGTTCTATCTTAGGGACTTGTTCATCTGGAAATGAAATAGGTGGTGCGAAAATAACAGCTTTGATTCTATCTCAAGAAGAGATGAAAGTATTTTTTGTTGAAAATTCCAAAAACTGGTGGTGCTGATCTAGTGCAAATACAAAATGGTGATTTGAAAAACCCACAAGTTTAAAACTTACAATTACAAGTAATTTCTCGTTCACAATAAAAAAGGATTTATAATAACATTAGTTTTACAAGTAAAATTTTCAATTTACAAATCAGCCGACAAATTGTCAAAACGACTGAGAAGCTGTATTTTTAGGTTAGGCCTAGATTTGAACATGCGGTAGTTTACGATTATTACAGAAAACATATAGGCCCATTTCGTTTTAACCCTCCGAATAGTATGGGTTCTTTTTAACCCTCCGTTTGAGGTTAGTAAACGTATTTATTGTTAAGATTTTGTGGTCAGGTTTTATTTTATCTAAGTTACTTTCTCACAAGTCAAGCTCATTAGTTATTTATTATCTCCGAATAGTAGCAAAAAGTAGTATAATAAGTTTAATGTGTGTATCCGTCGGTGGCATCGGAGGATTGTAGAGTGTTTGAGACACTTTTCCTCTCCCCGGTTTCAAAAAGAAAACATTATGTGTATCAGGGCTACACAGGTCAATCAAAATCACCAAAAGGTCTATTATCTTGCCCCACCACTGTCGCATATTCATTTGAGGGACCAACAAAAAAAAACAGTTGTGATAATTAATTAGGATATCAGCGTCCACCACATTTTGGTCATGTTGGTCATAACATTTTTACATTAGCATAAATATCAACCGGCTCTTGTTTTTGGAGTTTTCAAGGAAACTCTCCTGCAAGACAGAGTGCACCATCGATTCTGTAAACAATATTGCAGCAGGTTGTTTTCTTTGCGCTCTTCTCAATCGTTCTAGTCGTTTGGTGCTTTCACAATATTTATCGAAAATGACTAATGCATTTGATTTGTAGTTTCCCTTCACATATGATACATAGTTGCAGCACATTTCTGAGTACGTCTGGGCGTGGGTGCCATTTGACCCAGTGTAACAAAAACCCTTGCATATTTTGCATCTTTCAAGTACCGTACGCCTTGTACAAGTACTTGGCTTTGGCTCGTGTGTGAAGGAATCGAATGGAAAGAAAAGGGGCTTTTAAACAAGATGGGCTGTTATAAAATCATTTGGGGAGGCCGGGAGTTAATAAATAAAATCAAAAGACGATAAAGACGGAATTATCTTTGTAAGCAAAAAAAATGTAATATAATGTGGTTTTGAAAAGGGTTTTATTTCCACGTTTTTATTAACTTGCTTTCTTGTCTGTTCAGTACATCTTTTGCAATCGATTTTAAACTAACTTCCCGATGAGCTAGAAACTTGAAACTTAAACATAACTCTGGATGTCAATGCAATTTTAACTCGCATTCTTGTCTGTCTGTTTGTTTGTCTATTCGATTTTAAACTAAGTTCTCAATGAGCTAGAGATTTGATACTTTAAATATAACTCCCAACTGAAGACTAAAAAGCCTAAAATAATATTGAATTAAAAATAATTTAATATATAAAGTTTTTAAAACTGACTACAAAGTATACAATAATTTCTCCTAGCCATGCAGATTTATACACATTTAGTCTGTTTTAAAAACGTGGTATATTAAATTTGTTTTTTAGTTTATATTATATTGTTTTATTACTTGTAAGGTTACTATTTTGATTTGGGCGACTTTATTCTGTAAGGTTTATTTTTATATGGGGGCTCCACCAGATTCGATTTACGAATCAATCTATGCTTGGCTTGAGAGGTCTGACTCCTAACTAATTGGTTGAAATAACTTCAGAGACGTTTGATGGTTTGAATTAAATGTATAATTGATAATAAGATATTGTACATGACATATGATTAATTTAATGACTACACCTTTTCTACATTAATAACATTTAGAATTTTTTTAAATTGATTTATTGAAAAAAAAAACTTGAATTAACATGATACTTAATTATTGAAATTTGTTCTTAAGAAATGTACAAATTATTAATATACAATTTCTTAATGTTTAATTTCTCAAATCGTCTCTTCCTCTAAACTTTACTTCATAATAAGTTGCTGAATCTACTAAACTAATTTTACCAGGATATTTTGATAATTATTATTCGTAATCTATAATGTTGTTAAGGGAGTCTGTACTATTCAATTACTATGCAGGCTCCTTAATATTTAATATATATATAACTTATCCTTTATTAAAATAGGCTAACAACTAAACATTGTATAAAATATTTGAAATTAAAAGTTTGATAATTAAGTTGACATAATTCCTTACTTTAAAACCTTATCCTAAACAGCAGTTTCTAACCTTTTTAATTGAATCGGAATCTCCTTTCAATTGCTTATTAGGTATTATTAAATCCTTGGCAGCTAATTTTCTATAAAGAAGACCCGACCAAATTGCTTAGTTATTGTTGCTCTAAAGCCATGAATTTATTTTATTACATTTATATTATTCCATTTAAAATTTGTTTATGATTTTATTTTAATTATCTGGATATGATTTTGATTTGATTTAATTTGCTTAACCTCGAGATCTGTCTTAACATAAATTGAAAATTTTAAATTACTTACATATTTGGCGATTTTCCCTTTTACTCACTTTTAAACTGATACTATATATTTTATTGAT
>JAGFPH010004964.1:0-18062 GCA_018207615.1 Philaenus spumarius | reverse complement strand
AACACCACAGGACAAATTTTGTATGAATAAACACTTAACGTTAAGTAGTAAACTGTTTATATTTAGGCCTACCATTTAAAATAAACGTACAAACTGATTTTTATATAAAACATAAATCTTAAATTCAATTAGAATCTTTTAGAATTTTCTATAAATACTAAACTAAACCTTCGTGACTTAGTACCTACATGATTATAAAGCAATGCCATGATAACAAGACTTGGTGTGAACTGACAAATGAAACGAAAAGTACTGTTTATTAATTTCTAATATATTTCGTGAATGAGATATTTATTTTACTTCAACAGTTAAAACTATAATAGTATAAGTGACACTAGTAACAAATATAAACGTCTAACTAAACAAAATGTACGTTTTCTTCTTCACTTGCAAACGAAGAATGGTTGGAGTGGACACATTTGGATTCAACACAAACTGCTGTATTATGAAAATTACATGTGACAAAATCGTTGACCAAGACCGGGATACAAACCCAGGAAGCCGTTCCAATTGAGCCACCGTGATCACACAGGATCCCGGTCGTGGTCTGTGTTAATTTAGTTAAATTACCCCTTGATGGGAAAGTATGTACAGAGAAATTACGTAAATTTACTTTACGACCCTCACGTGATGTTTTATGTTTGCAGACAAGGAAATGGTTCTGCATAATTGTTTAAAATATATATTTTACCTCATATGTCAAGTTTCAATTCCATATATTAAAATTCAGCCAATTTAGAATGAGCCAACGCTTCATATGAATGAAATTTCTAGTTTTAGTGATTTCCCCTTCTGCAAAATAAATACCTGCATTATCGAAATTTTCCAGACATAAGCTTACTATTGCTAGGAATAAAGAAATACATATGACCTTTTTTATTGAAAATACTTCCCCTACACGGTGGTATTTTTTATTTTTCTTTATCTTCATCCGAGCTCGAAATATTAAGGATAATCGAAAAAAAATTTAGATTTTTTTTTTCGACTTTAGGAAATCGAAGGACTGGTAAACTTTTTTAATGTAAATCTACATACTTTAATGTACTTATAAAAAAAAATCAGCCGTATTGTAAATTACTGGAACTTTTGGTCTAAAATTACCCCTACCGACTGGCCTATACCGGCTTAACCTAGGGCGTTGAAAAAGTAAATATTTCACGGAAATACCCGAATAGCCTCGGAACACTAAACCAGGTTTTCCTTATATTAAACGAAAATATAGAGCTTGCACTTCATACAGATATACAAATCATTATACAAATATAGATACATTTGTAATAGATACATCGATTGCAAAATGTGCTTTCTCATTGGTTAAAAACTGTCCAATTGCAAGGGTTTACAGAAAACTTCATATCTAAGAAACTATAAATGTGACGAATGATGGGAAGATCTTGGTAGAAAGTTCAAATCTTCACGAACCCACAGGGGCCCTTGTCTTCTTCTAAAAACAAGTCTGTTTAACGGTTAAGTGCCTTTAAAAAGTGACGTGTTTGTGTCATTTGCTTGTGCTTTCTCGCGCGGCATCAGTTGATTTAGACTACAATATTACAACGATGATTAAAATTTTAATATACGTTTTGGAAGAAATTTGTAAACACAAAAATTAAAGTTTGAAACGTTTCCTTTCCAATGGTTTTTGTTTTATTGAGATTGGTTAATATTTAGTGGGTGAAATATTCGATACAAGTTATGTTGTCTGAAACTACTCAATAAACTAAACAAAAATATAACCCAAAGGGGAGGCTGCAGCCCTCACAGCCCCCCCTGGATCCGCCAATGGGCAATCGTGTATATTTACGTTCGCATGCGCTGTCCGATGTCATTGAAAAGATACGTCTAATATTTCCCGAGTTAAATAAGTTGTGAATTGAGTTTAAGTTTAAAGTGTTTCATAATTAATTACTTTAAATTTGGTTAACCATATTTTCTGCTTCAATTTATTTAAGGTTTTTGGAAATATAATTGAGCATTACAATAAATTACGTATTGGAGCATTTTCTTGCTAATTCGTTGGCACCTTTGCCACAATATGGCGTATAGTCGTAATGTAAACTTTTGCACAGAAAAATTATAAAAATTTAAAAAATAACAAAAATTAAATACTTCTTGTAGAACCTTGTAAATTAGATAATTTACTTGTAAATTATATTAATGGAGACAACAGATGTAATCTTTTAGTCGACCAGTGACTGGTGCACCGTCAACATGGTCTAAACTATTTTTAAACTTTGTTTTTGTTTTTGTTTTTATTGTGTCATCTTAAATGCAATAATTCGTGTTTGAATTGTGTGTGTGTTTGTGTTTGTGTTTCCTTATGACGTGCTCACATGTGAGTAAAATTTTATAAATACCTGAAGATGTTAACGTGTTCCTGAAACGCTCGTAGTATTATACTACCCAAAGAAAGTTGCAAGACGAAAACAAGGTATGTATAATAACATACAAGGAATATAATAATATTATAAACTAGCTGACACGTACGGCGTTGCCCGTGGTGGTTAGTATTTTCAGTCTTTTTAACGTAATTGTAATCTTTTGAAGTGTTCAGTTAGTGAGTGGTATTTGGCTTTTATATATATAGATCTTAAATAATAAAAGCACTATTGTCATAATAATAAAAGATCTGAAATTATGATTTTAGTAACTTTGATCCCCCCAAACCCCTCCCAAAATTTCGAAATTTTTCATACCCTTTCTTAGAGAGCGCCTAAGGCCCTAGAGGAAGCTACATACCAAATTTCATTCCAATCCGTTCGGGCGTAATTTGAGGATGATCAAAAACGCATTGAAAACGCAAGGAAAAATGCAAAAACGCCTATTTCTGGCGTAATTTAGGGAGAATCTCAAACATTTTTTAACAGACTACTTTTAGGCCTTAAACGAACCTAAGTACCAAATTTCAACATTTTCTGCCAATTAGTTCTCGAAATAGCTGAGAAAACGCAAAAAATCCCTAGAAAAACGCGAATATTGGGCGTATATTTGGGATGTTTTCAAAATCCGTTCTTAGTGCGCGTCTAAAGGTCCAACTGAACATGCATGCCAAATTTGAACTCATTTGGTTCAGTAGATGTTTAGTTCTGCTGATGAATGAATCAGTGCCATTTCGCTTTTATATAGATATACTATACTTAGTTGTTAAACTATTGCAACTGAAGACATAAGAATGACTTGTACTTAGGTGCAACGTCTCTTTTTTCGGAATATAAATAAGGTTCCCTTTCGTAATAGAAATAAAGAAATGACTCAGAGTCCTACCTAAACCTTTACAAATTCTTACCATATTCTTATCGCCTTACCAAACTTTCTGCACCCTCTTGTTGTGGTCTGGTTGGCTGTCCTTCCCTTCTCACGGTTTGGTTATCAAGTTCACGTTGCAATTAAATATAATCAACATAAAATGTTCGACATACATAAATCAAGTTTAGTAGTGCATCATCCTAGTTTTATTATACAAGAAGATATTTAATAAATGCAATGCCTGACAGTAATACAGTCAGAACTTCTATATCTAAAACAGTATCGATGCATTTTCTAATATAAAATTGAAGTTGTATTCTTGCATAAAGCGATGCAGGAAATCACAAAAGCGTCGTCACTATATCAGAGTGGAGAGAATAAAATGTCTTCTTTCTTTACTTTAACACGTTCACTGCTAAGGACGCACACGTGAGCTTGACACTGAACATTATGAGAAACGGCCGACGCACAGTTCATTGCACGGCAACCCCCATATTCGGAGTACTTTCAATCCACAATGCATTGCGTGCTTCGCACGCCAACCCCTGTATTACGAGTAATTGCGTGCTTCGCACGCCAACCCCTTAATTGGGAGTAATTTCAATACACAGTGCATTACGTGCTTCGCACGCCATTCCCCTTATTGGGAGTAGTTTCAATACACAGTGCTTTACGTGCTTTGTACGCCAACCCCCTTCTTGGGAGTGTTTTTAATACACAATGCATTGCGTGTTTCGCACGCCATCCACCATATTAACAGTATTTTTAATATACAATGCATTGCGTGCTTCGCACGACAACCCGCGTATTGGGAGGCTTTTCAACACACAGTGCTTTACGTGCTTTGTACGCCAATCCCCTTCTTGGGAGTGTTTTTAATATACAGTGCATTGTGTGCTTCGCACGCCAACCCCCATGTTAGGGTTATTTTCAATACAAAATGCATTGCGTGCTTCGCACGCCAACAAACATATTGGGAGTATTTTCAATACACAGTGCATTGCGTGCTTCGCACACCAACCCCCTTATTGGGTGTATTTTTAATTCAAAGTGCATTGAGTGCTTCGCACGAAAACCCCCGTATAGGGAGAATTTTCAATACACAGAGCGTTGCGTGCATCGCACGCTAATTTTAAGCCTACGCGCTACGCACGCATATGTGAGTCCGCTTAAAAATATTAGTGATTATTACGTAGAGAGATTCAAAAATAAAGTAATTTCAACTCACTTAGGCTATAAATATACAAAATAAAAGGTCAGTTTCTAGCATAGGAAATACGAAATTTGCGTAGCAGTGAACGTGTTAGTGACACAGTTTACTGAGAGCTCGTTATATGTTGTGGGAATGTTTCGATTTAATGTTATTAATATTTATACATGTCTTGTAGTAACTCGTTTATGTATTGATTTAGTATATTATTATTTTTGGTGATTATAAGCAAACTACAAGTTCAGTATTGTTTCTTAAAATGTACATCTTACCTAACATTTTCAAGTAATAAATATATATTTCGATATACAGGGTGTCCAGTAATTACCGGTTCAAACTTCGGGAAATGGTTTTATGGGTCAAAATAAGAAAAAAAAAGTGCATACAAACATAGGCCCGAAAAATCTTCGTTTCTCAGATATCCGCCATTTAGTTTTTTTGAACAAAATAATTCATATCTAGAGAACGGTTTGACTGATTGAGTTCAATCTTGGCATGAAGCAATGATATATCTCAAGAATCATAATCGATACTATCGAATCATACGTTTCAAAATGGCGGCTATTTGAAACTTTCAAACCTAAACACAAACTCAAAAACCACACATTTTAACTTTTTGTAGTCCTTTTGATTCACTATCGAATGGTGTAACCAGTGGCGGATCCAGGACCTCATCTGGGAGGGGGCAATACTTCCCAGGTATGCAAAATAACTGGTAAGTTTTTTTGGGGGGGGGGGGTTCCCACAAAATATAAAAAATGTTAACGCATAATGTTGAATTTGAATGGGAATATTCTGGTTGTCAGTAATGTTTTACTTGTAAAATGTTTTATTTTTGTATTTACTGATGCCTAAAAAGATTGGTTTGGCATTGGTCTTCGTACAGCGCACTTTTAATTGTTTGCTTGCGATCTTACTCTGACTTGTATTAAATATGTCAAAATATTACACTTTTTACGACAAAACATTACTTTTTGTAACGACCTCTAATGAGTGAAGCTCTGATTTTGGGACATAAGTTCCGAAACGAGTAAGAACAAGAAAATAGAAGTCACAGATGATGTGAGATTGAAACTTATCACTTAGGGCTGTAACCATGTTATTGTGAGTGAGAACAATATTTGTTCACCATACTTTTGTCTTCGATGAAATTCAACAAATCTATTTCGGATTTCAATTTTATTCACAAATTAAAATGTGCGTAGGCCTACACGCCTCCAATATAATATTTTATTTATTTCTTGCGTAATTATCGGAGGTTAGATTTTTAGTGATTTTATTATTTTCTACTATCCTTTATTGTTTATTCTTCACTTTTTAATTTAGAATTACTTCAAGTAAATCCTGAACTAACAAAAGGATTTATTATTTGGACAAAACTTAAAAAATAAAACTCGTTCTTAATTTGATTAAGGTACGTAAATATAGGCCTATTGCCTATGTACGTGAACAACTTTGTCAGAATAGAGGACGCTTACCTGTTGATATCTTGTTTTTTTTTTGTTTTTTTTTTTAATAAAAAGATGTTAGTTTTGAAGTTTGTTTCATAATAGTTGAAAACTATATCTCAATAAAATATTAAACAAAAATACAACTAAAATACACCAACAAATTAGAAAACTTGATCTGTTTTGAAGTAAACAACTAGCCAAAAGAGCTAAGAAAACCATAGATTAGATATTTTACTATATAAGTTACTTAAGCCGAAAACGAAGCAAGTCGCGACGTGCGCAATTCATTGTCAGAACGATGACCCAATCGATTCAACTTCAATAACTTCGATTGCTTTCCCGATCGATTTTTCTATGCGTTAATCTCGCGTTTTTCCTGTAGAAGTCAGAATGTAATTATAAGACACGTAACATTTTTGTTTTGGAGTTCGGGAGGGGCAATTGCCCCCTTTGCCCCTCCCCTGGATCCGCGCCTGGGTGTAACTGTAAAAACAATCGGATGAAGGATAATAGTTAAGTTATGTGTAATAAGTGGTTTATTCAACCCGGCATACTATACCAACACAATAAACCCAACAATATTGTATGTACATTTGCTGCCATTATCTTTAACTTAGCTATTATCCTTCATCCGATTGTTTTAACAGTTACACTACCCGAAAGGGAATCAAAAGGACTACAAAAAAGGTACCTTGACGTTTTTGTTAAAATGTTCGGTTTTTGAGTAATTAGGTTTGAAATGTTCAAACAGCCGCCATTTTGAAACGCATGATTGGATTTAATTGCTTATTTTGTTTTAGATAGCATTGTTAGGTTAGACTTCGTTCCAAGTTTGAACTCAATCAGTCAAACGGTTCTCTGGATTTGAATTATTTTGTACGAAAAACAAAATCGAGGATATCTTTGAAACAAAGCTTTTTCGGGTCTATGTTTATATAAACTTTTTTTCTTATTTTGACCCACAGAACCATTCCCCGAAGTTTGATCCCGTAATTACTGGACACCCTGAATAATAACATGTTGTGATATGCATATTATATTAAACTTTATATTGCTTAAAGTACATGAAAACCCATATTAATCCTCTCCACTATTCGGAATGGAGATGTGTCGTTAAATAAAGTAATGTTGTCAGTTTTACAGTTTCTGGGCTAATTGCGTATAGCAAGCAAACTGTCAAACGTAATAAACAAGAATAGAGTATTGCAATAAAAACACCACAAAGCATAGAGTATGATTTTGTAATAATGCTTTACTACTTTCGTCTTCTATTCTAATAATAGTCTGTTCACATAAATATATTGGAATCGAGAACAAAATGCAATATATCATCTTACTAAAATAAAACCTGAACACAAAATCTCACAACACATACGTTTACTAACTTCAACGACAACGTCGCCATCCTCAGTGATGCACGGGCTACAGTAATCAAACTGTAACTAACCTAACAGTGTGTCAAGGCACCGTACAAAACTAGACATACGTGGCCTTACCAGAAGGGCCTATTTATTTGTTCAGATTTAATATTGTATTGAGTGTGTAAGTGAATTTTTATCTTACACTTGTTAGTAGTTACTAGGAGCTCTGCCCCTGGAAGCATTGCGTCCCAACCCCACCTCGGCCTTCGGCCTCAGATGGCTGCTTCGCTTCGCTCGCAGTTGAAAAATTCGCTAAAGAATCTCATTAATCTTTGGCTCGTTTGTAAAACTAACAGTAATATTGTTAAATATATTAACAGTAATTACAAGATTAATTATAACCTCAAATACATGCTTTAGAAACGTGAGAGGCTTTCATTACGATTCTAGTCCTAGTTCTACTGTCTTCTGTCAATTAAAGCTTTGAAACCATGAATACATATAGTAAAAATTATTGCAGCATAACCTCAATACTATGTTTCAGAAACGAGCCAGGCCTATATTACAAAATTGACTATTAGAATGTATCCATCTTTGACAAGTTTACCTTTTTTTTGACAAAATAAATTGTTAAGCTAGCCATACACGGTCCGATTTTTAGTCCGATTCAATGTCCAATGTCCGATGTAGGATCCGATGTAGGAGCGTGAATGGGCTTTCATGATCGGACAAATCGGAGTCCCAGATCAGACTATAAGATGATCCAACTTCCAACTTCCGACGGAGTCGGACTGTGAGTGGGGTGATCGTCCGATTGTCATTTTAAATTTTCTTCTTATTGTTGTTTTATCTTCCTTCCCCCCCAGACTTTGTACCTTTTTACTTCTATAATAATGGATAATAAAGGGTTTTTGGAATTTATTGAATTGTACCGGGAGAATAGGTGTTTGTGAACACAGGTGATGCAATTTATGCAAACTGACATGTTTGTGAGCATCTTCGCGTCGCAATAGTACAAAAATAATTTCTTAACCTATTGAAAAATGTAGGTGAATGTTTACTACACTAAAAAAAATTAGGCAGTTGTCTACTATATTTAAAAATATAGGTGATTGTTTAGTATAATGAGAAATGCAGGTGATTGTTTACTAAACTGAAAAAATATAGGCGGTTGTCTACTATAATGAAAAATGTAGGCGATTGAAAGTATACTGACAAAATATAGGGGATTGTTTAGTCTAATTATTTGCATATAGTAATTGCTGTACATTTTTATACAACTACCACTATGTACAAGGAAAGAAGACTGAATTGGAATGATTTCTTGTCTTGGAATTGTCATTTGAAAACTATTTGAATAATGTAAATCAATGTGTATATTTTTTATTTATGACTAGGGATACCCCAGCGTGCTCCGCACGCCAACCCTGTTGGAACTTTCTATACACATAATTATGATATATTTTGTTTATAATAAAGATGTAGGAATAATAATAACCTCAAAACTAAGATCGTAAATGTCCAAAATGAAATTATTTTATATTATAACATAGTTATAAATAATAAAGATTAAAAGAACCAGCAATGCTCAGGTCTACATTTAATAAAATCCTAACCTAAAATGTTGAAAAGCAAATAATGGCTTCAAAGTTTAAAATCAGCTGTTAATGGAAACGTTAGTTGAATCGTAAGTTGGATGGTAAGTTGGATCGTGAGTGGTGAAATGCATCCAACTTGCAGTCCAACTCGGTCGTCCTACAAACCGGACCATGTATGAATCGGACTAGCTTAAAATCAGGAACAATTTATTCTAATTCCAAAGTGCTAAAACAGTATAAATTATCTTGTTTTTTAACAGTAATTAAAAACTATCCAATTAACAGCTGGTTTTGGATAATAATCAATCTCAGTTCTATTCCACTCTATTTCCAACGTGATAAAACAGTATAAATTGGCTTGTTTATAAACAGCTGTTTTGATAGCTTTATTTACTATTTCGTTGTTATTTTTTAAGCAACATGGCAACCCATAAGACCCTATGTAAAAATTGTTCAACTTTTAAATTAGATTTCCTAAAAAAATTGCGTTTTTACATGAAATACAACTATATGGGTGTACTTAAAAATCTAATCTACAACTAAATACAAAATTTCTTTGAGTTCGTTAGAGCCGTTTTCGAGATCCGCGACAGATACAAAAATTGCTAATTTAAAGTAATAGGATTGCAATTGGTTGTATATATTTAATTTCAAATAATTTTAATCTTCAGTTGAAAAAGTTTTTTTTATGTATTTAATGGCAGCTTGTCTTGTATTAAAGTACAGGAGTATAAAAAAGGAAAATTTTGTTTTCTAATTTAACTCAAGAGAAACGGCGAACAAACTTTACTGAACAAACTCGATTTAATCAAGCCTAGAGACGACAATTTAACAATAAACTTTTCCTTTATCCAGTTTTCTCCACTGTGCCTTTACGTGTAGTGTTTTTCTAAAATATATACAGAGCGTTCATAAAGTCCCTTTAACCCCCTTTATTGTTTTTGTTATTGAAAATAATTCAACAAAACTGTGCACATATCTTGTGTTGCATAACAGGACAAATTGTTTGACATGTCTGACACTATGATTTTGGGGGGATTAGGAGGATAAGGGTGCAAACATTTTCAAATATAAAGGTAGGTCATGTAATACACCATTGAACTTTATTAAAAGAGAAAATGAATGACGCACGTTGGAAATGATGTTGTAATCATAACATCAAAGCATATTATTAATTTGTTGATATTAGGAAAAAGTAGGTTGTATGCTATTTTCCAAAACTTTGATTGTCCATTACTTTCAAACGAAGTAAGATATTAAGCTCTAGTTTGCGCCATTGTGTTTCTCTTTTTAATAAGCTTTTTATTGATGTATTACATGACCTACCTTTATATTTGAAATTGTTATTACCCTTACCCTCCTAAGCCACCAAAATAATGGCTTATAATCATTTTGTTATTCAATAACAAAAATAATAATGGTGGTTAAAGGGACTTTATGAACACTCTGTACATACTACAAGTATTTTAAATAACATACGACGACCTCAGGTACATTGGTACTGATACATTTGGATTTATACTGTGGCACTTCGATACCTTAAACAGCTTATTATGTTCTTGTCATTATCTGAACGATGGATTTTTTTTTTGGGAAACTCGTCAGTGCAAGAAAAAGCGGGACTTATTACGGGACTGGAAAAAACTAAAGTCGTAGAGCTCAAGCGGCTTAGAGTACTACGTTTGCAAGTATTTACATACTTGAAGTGTTACTTTTTTCTAAATGCAAGAGCTTAAACCACTTCTCTTGTCCAGATGACTATTGTCTTATAGTTTCATGATATATGTCATCTCAGTCTTTGTAATATGTACGCTTGTTTTAAATGTACTGAGTGCATAGTCCATGTATTTTTTTTTATAACGTTGTGTATGATATATTTGAATTTGACCCACTGGACTGGATATATATATAACAAATACCTTATTAGCGAATTTCCGTAGGAAAAATGAGCAGTGGCCCTTATGGTAAGACCCAACGTTGGGAGTAGCAAATGAGCACCGATCATGGTCCCCAGAACACGTTTTGTGGTGTCATTAAAAATCATATATATATGTATACTAGCTGACCCGTACGGCGTTGCCCTTGGTGGTTGGTATTTTCAGTATTTTTAACGTAATTGTATTCTTTTTAAGTGTTCACTCAGTGAGTGGTATTTGGCTTTTATATGTATAGATCTTAAATAATAAAAGCACTAATGTCATAATAATAAAAAATCTGAAATTATGATTTTAGTAACTTTGATCCCCCCAAACCCGTCCTAAAATTTCGAAATTTTTCATACCCTTTCTTAGTGAATACCTATTGCCCTAGAGGAAGCTACATACCAAATTTCATTCCAATCCGTTCGGTAGTTTTGAAGAAATCGTGATTTAATAACTTTAATCCCCCCAAACTCCCCTAAAATTTATATTTTTTTAAACCCTTTCTTAACGAGCGCTTATGGCCCTAGAGGAAGCTATACCAAATTTCATTCCAATCCGTTCGGTAGTTTTGAAGAAATCGAGATTTAATAACTTTGATCCCCCAAACCCCCCTAAAATTTCGAATTTTTTTCAAACCCTTTCTTAGTGAGCACCTATGGGCCTAGAAGAAGCTACATACCAAATTTCATTTCAATCCGTTCGGTAGTTTTTGAGAAATCGTGATGAGTGAGTGAGTGAGTGGAATTTCGCTTTTATATGTATAGATATGTGTTCTCACTCTAACGGCCGCACATTAAGTTCAAATTTGGTAGACAAGTTGGTTGTCTACGTTGCTCAGACGAGTTCGTCAGCCTTGGGTCTTACCATAAGGGCCACTGCAATAGCTCATTTTTCCTATGGAAATTCGCTAATAAAGGTCACTTTACTGTTATTCTATACAATGACTTGAGTGCTAAAGGACATTAATCTTACAACCATAACTTACTTTGATTAAGGCGTTAGTGTGAAGTGTTTATTTAAGTTAGGAAATTAACTAACTCAAGAAAATGTCTATTAACAAATTATATTGAAGTGGTGATAGGTCTATTTAAATTATAACCAACCCAAAATCTCGTATACAACGACACCATCAGTTGCAAAGAGAAAACAAACTTTTAATGAAGAAAAGGTAATCTTATTATAAAAACAGTCTTTTTTCTAAATTCGAGTCTCAATGGAAACTTTAAATTTATATCCTCAAAGCAGCTTATGTAGAGAGACTGTATGGTTTTACTTAATGGAACGATTCATTTGCATTTGTCCCAGTAAAGATTATTCTTAAATGAACTCATTATATTATAATCCTCTTACACACTGCTGTAGTTGCATGAGTTGTTTCTGAGTGGGTTTTATATTCATGAGGTAATACTTTAAACTATATAGGGTGTGACGAAATACCAGTGTCTTCTGAGCAAACGAATAAGTTTACACACTATTTAATGGAATTAAAATAGTTGTACAGTTCCTGTATCCTGTATTACCTGTATAAAAGCGAGTGTACGTACGTACGGACGTACATGTGAGTAACAATATAATATAACAGCTGATTTCACCCATCATCTGTTAAAACAAAACAAAAAAATAGCGTAGATTATACTTTGGGGTTATGTTTACAACTTTAATCTATATATTTATAAAATCCAAAACCCACTCACTCACTGACTGACTGATCACAGTATCTCAAAAACCATACCACCTAGGAACTTGAAATTTGGTACACATATTGCTCATAGGAACTAGAGGCGGACTAAGAAGGGATTTTAAAATATTTGGCCTGTAAGGGTTGAAGCAACCCCTAAAACAATAAACAATGTTTGTTATACTTTCTTTAAAGCTAGAAAGCTGACATTTTGTACATTTATTTCTTTCAAAATACGTAAAAATATGTAAAAAAATAAACCAGTTTTACGTTTTATCACGTTCTGCTAAGGGGTTAAATTTAGTAACAACCCCTAAATCTATAAAATATTAATTGAATACCGCCAAGGAACGTGAAATATTTGGTACACATATTTCTCATAGGCGCTAGAAGCTCACTAAGATAGGATATTAAAATATTTGGCCTTTGAGGGTTGAAACACCCCCTAAAATAATAAACGTTGTTTGTTTACTTTAATTAAAGCTGAAATTTTATACATTTATTTCTTACAAAACACATAAAAAGTAAATGAGTTTTATATTTTGGTTAGTGCTGCTATAGGTTGTGAAAATGTTATAACAATCCCTAAAAACAATCAATATTTATTTTTATACATTTCTTAAAGCTAGAGAGCTGAAATTTTGTACATTTATTTCTTACAAAATACATATAAAAATAAACCAGTTTAACATTTTGTTATAGGCTGTTAAGGGTTGAAAATATAATAACAACCCCTAAAAACAATAAATATTAATTGATATTCTTTCCTTAAAGCTAGAGAGCTGAAGTTTAACACTTATTAACTGTAAGAAAAAATTTAGACGTAAGCTGATCAAAACAATCGGGATCTATATACATTCGCATATTAAAGACGTATCTGGGTGATGTGCAAACATCTAGCTAATGCTGTGATTTACCAGTATGTAGATTTACCGGTTGAAAAATAAGACTCTCTTCGCTCTCATTTTTTTATTGATTTAATTTATTCGGCACACATACCGTGACACACATATCTCAATTTGGTAAAATTTTATAACGTAAAAATTTTCTCTCTCGTATATAAAAATCTGTCTTCGTCATTCTTGTGAAAATATCATAGTATACAATAATCTGTTTTCATTTGCTTCGCCGTTGTTTTCAGGACTAGACATGGGTTAACGCTTCTACAAACCCAAAAAAAAAACAATGTTAATCGTGTTTTAAAACTTGGTAAAACCTTTGTAATACTTTTTGTATTAATTAAACAAGGCATGTGTTAGCAAAAAATGTCCCGAAGTGGTCGAAAACGTTGACGATTCTTCATATGTTTATCACAAAAGTTCTTACGGTCACTAAACTGTAAACTGATAAAAAATGCAACAACGAGGCGCATAAATTTGGCGGTTGCAGTTGTCAGCTTGTGGACCGGCATCTAGATATACCACTACACTCTGAACACTCGCTGAATGAAGTATATGGGAATTTAATTATTGTGCCTTAACGTAACATTATAAAGAAATGTATTGTATAACTTATTATACAGCCTTAATTGAACTATATACGCAATTAAATATACAGAGTGTTCATAAAGTCCCTTTAACCCCATTTATTATTAGCGAATTTCCATAGGAAAAATGAGCTATTGCAGTGGCCCTTATGGTAAGACCCAAGGTCGGGAGTAGCAAATGAGCACCGATCATAGTCCCCAGAACACGTTTTGGGTTGTCATTACAAACTATATATATATATATATGTATATATTTATGTATATATGTGTTTGCACTCTAGCGGCCGCATTTAAAGTCCGATTTGGTTGTTAATGTGGCTCAGCCAAAAAAATACAACAACCGGAAGCACGTTTTTTAACAGGAAGTAACAATTTTTTGCGATTTTTACTATGAGAATAAATGTTTTTTGGAGTTTTTTCTCCATATGTAAATGTAGGATGTTATTCTGCACAGTTTGTTTTTTACGCGACCTTATAGCTTGCTTGGTTCCCCCAAAATGGATCAAAACGTAAAATACCATGGAAGTACCCGATTCAAAGCCATGTGGTGGATTCTACCTTGGGGTTGGCATGCGAAGCACGCAATGCATTGTTTATTGAAGATACACCCAATACGGGGGTTGGAGTGCGAAGCACGCAATGCTTTGTGTGTTGAAGATACTCCCAATATGCGGAATGGCGTGCGAACCATTTTGCAGCTATTTAGCACCGTCATGAATAAACCTATTTCCCAAATTGTTGGCCTAAAACATAGGCATATAAACTTAATTTTGGAAATTTGCTCAACTCACGTCAGCGGTTCAGCTGCGTGGTCGAATTATTGTTATTGTAAATTACTTAACAAAACTTTGTATCTTGTGTTGCATAATAGGACACAATTTTGACATATCTGAACCTTTATGATTTTGGGGGGCTTGAGGAGGTAGGGGGTAACAAATATTAAATGTAAAGGTAGGTCATGACATGAGGTAGAAAATGATATCGCTATCATAACGTCGAATCAGCTTATACGTTTTTTGATATTAGGAATAAGTAGGTTGTGTTATTGTCCAGAACTTTGATTGTCCATCACTTTGAAACGAAGTAAGACATTAAGCTCTAGTTTGCGAAATGTTGTTTCTTTTTTAATAAGCTTTCCAATGGTGTATTATATGACCTGTCTTTATATTTGAAATTGTTAGTCCCACTTACATCCCCTAAGCCCCCAAAAATCATAGAGTGTCAAATAGGTCAAAAAATGTTTCCTTTTATGCAACACAAGATGCATAATATATAAAGTTTTGTTAAATTATTTTCAGTAACAAAAATAATGAGGGGATTTAAAGGGACTTTATGAACATTATATATCGTCATAAATATACAATCTCTTTATTTATACTTCAATATGCATTCGTATCAAACTAAAATGCATTAGTACTTCCACTGTGGAGCCGTAAAACACCATCTATAAAACTGCATTGGCGTTGATAAAATCTGAATAACACATTGCCTCACCGCGTCGCGCCTGCTGTTTCATACAAAATGTATGTTTATTACCAGCGATGGTTCCATCAGGCGGTAATAAAAACTGATGCAATCTTTTGAAAAATAATACTTTAGCAAAGAATACCATTCTATACTGAATGTTGATACAATTTTAAAACACTATAAAGTAACACATCCTACATTGCTCTGTTTTACATTCCTTACTTTGTATATAACGTGGGTTGTATCTATCTAGTCCACTGCCACTTCTTAGTTGATCTGTTTACATTGTATTACCTTCTACTCTTAACATACTCTGCCTTCTGTATTTACAAAATAAAATGGGTTAGGCCTACTATTCTTGTTAGCAAATTTCCGTAGGAAAAATGAGCTATTGCAGTGGCCCTTAAGGTCGGGAGTAGCAAATGAGCACCGATCATGGTCCCCTGAATACTTTTTGGGGTGTCATTAAAAATCATATATATATATATATATATATATACAAGTATATATAAATGTATATTATGTGTTCGCTCTCTAGCGGCCGCATTTTAAGTTCGATTTGGTTAATTTTTTTAACATATGTTAGTTGTCTACGTCGCTCGGACGAGTTCGTTATAAGTTGAGGACAACCTAACTCTGAACCAAGAAAAGGTTAGGGTCTTCTTCCCACCCGACCCTAATTAGTGACGCTTGGCTGCACTCAACGAAAACAAGTACTAGGTACCTATTACCAAAAAGTCAGTTAAATTATTGACCAAAATTATTAAAAAACGTTATCATATTACGTTTTGAATTTAAATTTCGATTATTCTTATACTAAATTTGATGTAAATCGTCCAATTTTGACCAACTTGTACCGAAAAACTAGTTTTTATTTTTAAAACTAACTTTAAATGAACAGTGGAACTAAAATACAATTCATATTAAAACGTGAGCATATGGAGGGATACAAAATACTGTATGTATGATTGTAATAATTTTTTATGGTTATGAAAAAAAAACCATAAAACCGTAGCCAAAAACCATGGCTAAAACCATAGCCATTTTTTATGGTTATGAAGCAATAGCTACGGTACAAGTATTTTCATAACTATTAAAAATTATGAATCACAAGTTTTTGTATGGGGCTTTTAGAAATTACTATATACTTTTTCAAAATGTTTTAAAAACGTGGTATATACGCAAAGGTTTTATTTAACTATTCATTTTCTACGTTTTAGTCTGTCAATCGATATTAAACATTTATATGGGATTATGACAGAGACATGTGTAGAATGTCAGGTTTATTTCAGTTTCTCTTCGCCTCATCAAATCTAAAAAGAAAATTGTTATACTTATCTATACTAATATTATAAATAGGTAAAATTTGTTTGTATGTTTGTAGGGGGTAATATCTGGAACCACTGAACCGATTGAAAAAATAGTTTTACTAATAACAAGCTACACTATCCCTGAGCAACATAGGCTATAAATTCATTTTGATAAAAACATTTTATATTTCAATATTTGTAAATTTAGTCGGAAAAAACCTTAGATTACGCCTAGACTGATGAACCAACACATGTATTTACTTTTATTACTATAGCAACTAATTGAATAAAATAACAGATAAAACAGCTGTTTGCTCCAATATTTCCATTAACAGATTATTTCAAACTTTGATGCAATTATTTGTATTTCTACCTTTTACGTAAGGTTTTCTTTAAAGTGTAGAACTGAGCCTTGCTGGTTCTTTTAACCTTTATTATAAGTACTGTTACAAAATATACGAAATAATTTGATTTGAATATTTAACACTGTTTACCATCTTAGCTTTGCGGTTATTGTTAATCCCTACACCTTTATTATAAAGAAAACATAACATGATTATGTGTATAGAAGGTTCGAACGGGGTTGGCGTGCGGAGCACGCAGGGGTTTCCCTAGTCTAACAATAATATATCGATATGTTTAGATGCTATTTTCCTGGACAACAAAAGCAAAAATGGACCAAACAGACAAGAAAGCGAGTAAATATTGCCTTACTATTCGGTTCTGTGCTATGTTTAAAGTTTCAAGTCTCCAGCTCATCGGGCAGTTGGTTTAAAATCTATTACAAAATTCGTACTCAACAGACAGACAAGAAGCGAGCTAATAAAAACGTGGTAATAAACATAATTCGACCACGCAGCTGAACCGCTGACGTGAGTTGAGCAAATTTGCAAAATTATGATTATAGGCCTAGGTTTTAGGGTTTCAACCAACAATTTGGGAAATAGGTCTATTCACGACGGTGCTGAATAGCTGCAAAATGGTCGCACGCCATTCAGTATATATTGGGAGTATCTTCAATACACAATGCATTGCGTCCTTCACACGCCAACCCCCGTATTGGGGGTATCTTCAATAGACAATACTTTGCGTGCTTCGCACTACAACCCCACGGTAGAATTCACCACATGACTTTGAACCGGGTACTTCCTTGGTACTTTACGTTTTTATCGATTTTGGGGGAACCAAGCGAGCTATAAGGTCGTGTAAAAAAGCAAAATGCGCAGAATAACATCCTACATTTATATTTGTAGAAACAACTCAAAAATCAATTCATTCTCGTAGGATAAATCTAAAAAAATTGTTCCTTCCGGTCAAAAAACGTGCTTCCGATTGT
>JAGFPH010004963.1:75858-99358 GCA_018207615.1 Philaenus spumarius | reverse complement strand
AGTCAAGTCACAGTTCAGTCTCAGTCAAGTCACAGTTCAGTCTCAGTAAAGTCACAGTTCAGTCTCAGTAAAGTCACAGTTCAGTCTTAGGAGAAACCAAGATTTGTCAGTCAGTCATATGTCAGTCTATTCACAGACCAGTGCAGTTTGATGTATGTGAATATGATTAATAATTTTCACATTTTGTATAATTTTGATGGCGTGTTTACTGAAGAAGAATTTGCTATAACAGCAATAGCCTTAGACGATGGGGAACTTGAAGAGCATGGAAATGTTAAAATTCGAATTTAGGCTCATGATGTGTGGAGGAAAATGGAAAGTGAGGGAGAATTTGCCACATTATTTAAGGAACTGGTGGATGATGAAACTAAGTTCTTTCAATGTTTTACCTAGCTTCTCCCAAATATCAATCTTCGCAGTCGTGTCCATATACCTCTGGTCAGGCAGATCATAGAAAATAACATGTTGGCGAACACACTCTATCAACTTTTCGTCATACATCTTGATAATTTCGTAATTGCGTTGTACAAGACTGTAAAATTAATATCGTCAGGCCTTTACGTCAGGTGTCGGAACAATCACAAAATATCTGTTAGAAGACATCTATACATGGATGACTGATGGACCTGCACCGGAACTGGAGTAGATGATGAAACAGAAAGTCGATCTAACAGTATATTTTTTGAACTGAGACGTGACTGACATCTCTGACTCCTAAGAGTAGAGAAATCACAGCTGAGATAATGGCGGTGTCAATGCTAACTTAAGTTAGTGAACAGAGTTGTGGGATTCAGAATGTTATTATAATAATTATATGTTATAGTAAGTAATTATTTTTAGAGTTATCATTGTGTTTGTGAGTATAATTTTCGATATTTTGAAGTTATACTTCTTTGCGCCCGTTATAACCACGTCACGCGTTAGGAGTAAAATCCGGAAAGTGCCTTTTTATACTTTTTCTCTACAAGAGATACCTCAAGAGTCTCGGTGGGTGAGTGGTTAACGCACTCGACTTCCACGCTAGAATCCCTAGTTCGATCCCCGGCTGGGATTTTTTTTCCCCAAAAATTATAGGAAAGTATACGAATATACGAATGGCCAAAGAAGTATAACTTCCACCGTTTGGTCCGACGCAGACCCAATTTTTTGTATGCATATTGAGTGTTTTAAAATAACAAAATATTTATGTTTTTAGTTGTAATTCAGTTAAAGTACTTAAATACTAATTTTCAAATTTTGTTAAAGTGACAGTTTATAATTTTGCTCCAAACATAACACAACTGTAAAGGAGCTTGACAGTTACTCTTCTATTAAAAATAACTGTTCAAATGTTTGTATAATGTATAAACGTTTGAAATGTGTCTACGCACATGATATAGTGATTTATATTTGATTACTTATATTTTATGATATCATTAAACCGAAGTACATAAGGTTGTGGCTATTTTTAAAGGAACAAAGCTATTTCATACAAAATAAATATGTATACAAACAGTTAAATTATAAACTATTGGAAAAAGTTATTTAAATTACGTTTGTTATTGTATTATTACGATGTTAATAGTTGTTGCATTATCGTATTAAATGTTTGCTGAACGTTTGTGTGTTATGGTACAACCTTAAGCCAAACTCGGTACACATTGTGTGATATTAGAATGTGACCTGACACGAACTGGCATGAAAGCAATCGATAGGCGTGTTGGTGATATAACAAGCCTGTATGGAACTCTCAAAAAATGGTCTCCGTCAGAATAAAAATAATATATTTACGTACGGGTAAACATATTTCAGCGATTTTATTTCAGGAGAAGAAAATTGATAGTATGATTTTTATTTTGTACATGTCACAATAATAAAATCAAGGAGCGTTGTACAACCAATAACTATTATCAAATAAACTAAACAAATATGTACTGCACTTGTATTGAAGTCAGAATAAATTATTACAAAGAAATTGAGATACAAACACATTAATTAAATTTATAGATTATACAAAATACAAAAATTACATAAAATACAGAGATGACACAAAGTACATTTTTTCTTTTAAAATACAGTAGAGTATATCTATTTATATTGAACTGGCCAAATAGTTTTAATCTTGCGTTTTCCCTTGCGTTTATAAATGCAACAACTTTAATAACAATGATTTTTGACTTCAATTTAAGTATTCCTAAATGTAAAACTTACGTTTGTGAAATATATGTTTAACTAAATAGAACATACATAAACATTTTAATTGACATGACTACTTGATACTGGTGCACGACGAGTGTATGGAACATTTACAAAGTTAAATAAGCAATTACGTTTTTAGATGAAAAACACAAACTTTCCCGTAGCCAAGGTTTAGTTTATTTAAATTGTAAAAGTTTCTACCTATTTCCATTTCAATAGTTTTAGAATATTGAACGGAGCGAAACTAAATTAATTTTGCATTCATGCAAATATTAACTGAAATATTCTTTTGATGATCAATTTGTTCAGCTTTAAATTCATTTTGAATGTTGAAATGAAACGAAATATTTTGTAATAATAGTTGCGTTCTAGTTAGAAGGACGTTTGATCGATACTTCGTACAAATTGTTCGATTAAAATAAACATTTTTGAAGTTTACACTCGCCAAATAAATTAGACGATTTTAAATTTACTAAATAGCAGTTGATTCAGTAGTCTAAAAAATATAATTACTACAAAATAGAACTGACCAATGGAAATTTCTAATATTAGTCAACAATCAAAATAATTATGTGTTTTTATTAATAACGTTTTAATTTAATGAGATTATCTAATGTAATAAACTTTTATTAGTAAAATATTTACAATAATATTTATCTGCAGTATTTTTTAAGCAGATCTTACAAATTTTAAGAGAAGGTGTTTTTATGGAAATTTAAAAAATATTGGAATTTTCTTTTTTAAATAGCTAATCATCATTTAAGTCGTGGTCTACACAGTTTTTATAATACCCGTTGTCCATTTGCTTATAGGGGAACTAACAAAACTGATTAAACCACTATTATCAAAATATTTAATAATGTAGCTTAAAAATGCACACAAACAATGTGTTCATAGAATTATCTGTTACAATTATCAAGTCTATAAAAAAAATATGGAAACAGCTGGATAGATACACGTTTCCTTGGTTTCTAAATATATTTGTTCTATCTATTTTGCTAACGATTCCAATTTCGTGCCTTCTTCTAATTTTCGAACTCATGTGTAAGTTCCATATTTTTATGTTTTGATATTTTCTATTTTCTGGAGTAGGAGATAACAACAATAACTCCCATTTAAAAAGACACTTTAAAAGACATATTTTATCTAGTCACATCATTAAAATTCCAATCTTTTACAAGCAAATGTATTAATGGACTTTTTTCGATAATGTGAAACCAGTAATTAATATATATTTTTATAAAGTGTATTTTATTTATGATGTAGCTTTATGTTTCAAGTCAATTTAAACTTTTTTAATACGATTTATTGGAGTTTCTACCACTCCAAGCAGTTAGGACTTTTGAAAAATCAAAAATTCAAGGACATTTTTGCATAAACACTGTTGGTTCTATACAAAAACGTAAATAACAAAGAAAGTCCTAGAGAACAGTGTATAAAATCCTAAAACAAAATAAAACATAAGAGTCTCCATTGAAAAATGATGATGTCATAAATTAACACAAAATAAACATTCATTTTTAAGTGAGAGGTCAAACATGTGTCTACCTTTGTTAGATTCCGAGAAATAAGTCTATTTAAATATTTTACATTCTCACTATATTCTATTACAATTTGTAAAACAAAACAAAATTATTTATGCTAAGAAAAACTATGTTTGCAATTAAATACAGTATTTTTTATTAAATTTTTCTGAATAAAATGAAATGATATCGTTTTCCGGTATCTTTTTAACACGTTCACTGCTAAGAACGCACATGTGAACTTGACACTGAATACTATGAGAAGCGGCCGACGCACAGTGCATTGCGTGCTTCGCACGCCAAACCCCGTATTGAGAGTATTTTCAATACACAATGTATTGCGTGCTTCCCACGTCAACCCCCATATTGGGAGTATTTCCAATACACAGAGCATTGGGTGCTTAGCACGCCTATTTTAGGCCTATGTGCGTCCGCTTTAAAATATTAGTAATTATTACGTAGAAAGGTTCAAAAATAAAAGTAATTTCTACTCATTTAGGCTATAAATATTTTTAAAAAATTTTTAATTAAAAAAAAAATAAAAAATCAGCTCCTAGCATAGGAAATACGAAATTTGCGTAGCAGTGAACGTGTAAAATGGGATTATAACATATTGTAAGCAAGTGGTGTTTGTTTTCGAAACAAGTTAAATACCTTTAATATGTTTCTGTAATACTTGAAACTACTATGCATTGAATACTAAGGTACAAAAACCAATGTATGTTGGTGAAGTGCCAGAAAAGTTTAGATATTATACAAAATAATATAATCTAATGAGTAAACAGTCAAGTCAAATTAATATATCATTCACATAAGACTTAACGAGTACAAATTATATTTTGTTAATTGATGCCACGCGATAATAGAAGCTTTTTATGAAATGCAGATTCGTTGTTAAGTTTTCAAGCAAATTGATTATGTAAAATGACAGAACCCGTTTCGTGAGTCACGCTAACCAGTGGGGAAAGTGCAATTTCCGCGGGATGAAAACATGGAAATGACCCGCTTCGTCATTGTCAAATACGTTCTCCGAAGTCAATATAATCGTGATTTGTTGAGGCTACGTCGTTTCTATTGGATGTAACTTGTAAACTGTGCTTTTTAGTTTAAGTGTAAATTAAAAGTACTTGTTTTCAGATGAACTTTTTACATTTGAATTAAACCACGTGAAACGGGGTAGAAAATAATTCAGTAAAGATGAGTCTAAACATGTAAATTTTTAATAATCTTTGCATACATGTCGTTACAGCCAATTTCAACCCCTAAACAACTTACTACACGTAAGTAAAATTATTTTTAAATGACCCATTAATCTTCTAAATAACGAATAAAACCTAACCCATTTCCAAGTTAAATGCGAATGCGAAGGTACGATTTCTAAAGTAATCTTAAATCTCTTCCGGCAATCAGATTGAAATAAATTGTTTTTATCTAAGCGACTATCGACGTTATACGGAGCGTGACTGCCTTTAGCTATGACATCGCCATTATCGCTGAGCTTACCTATAGATTGCGTATACTCAATATTATCAATAACTTAAAATATATATATTATACATCGCACGTAATGAAATTTAAACACTATGTTTGCGATTTTTGCTTATGAACAATCCATTATTAAATGGAGGAACGTTTATAACATCACTGGAACCGTTTAATATAACTCAAAATCAGTTATTAGAACTGCTTTAGAAAATAACGTTTGGTCATCAGACAATAATATGTAACGTATAACGCGTTAGACTCGAAGTTTAGGTTTTCGTTTAGTAACTTGCTACTATCTATTTTATAGTTCTTGTATATTTCGAACTGTTCTAGATCGTTCATCGATGTAATATATTGAGGGTATCGTCTATGCTAGAGTAACCATGGTCATTTTGGATAATATGTTGACACGGTTCTTGTGAGGTTCGCTTTTTGCCCTATATATATTTTTGGCTATTATCGCGACATGATAGCTGATATACTCCCCCAAGCTTTCGAATTTGTTTTTTAATTTGCTTGTATTACTTAAGTATCCCTTCATGACGAAGGGAAACCTGATAATAGACTTGAAAATATCTGAATAGCCGAAACGGCCGTCATTTAGCGACGATAATGGAATATCGAAGACGGTATGTCCTAAATCCAATAAATAAATATTCTTAATACATTACTACAAATATTTAAATAAAGAATGAAATAAAACCAATAAATTAAAAGAAAATTTGATAAATAATAACATTTTCCACTGTTAAGGTACATTGTAATTGCACACTTGCATATAGTGGCGTAATCTAAGGAAAGAGGTTTTGTTTCTCTTTTTTATATGTTTAGTAAATTTAAATAATTAATTATTCAGTTATAGGAGAAAAGGGCTGAACAATCTATGTATTATTATTTGGAATACAGAGAGAACATTTTGATTAAGGAGAGGAGTTTTAATAATAATATGCGTGTTTATAACTGTAGGTGTTGCTTATTAGTTAATTTTGCAAGTTCAGTTTTGTACTAATTTCGTTAGTTAAGTAAAATGCCAGAGTCATCTGCGTCAGTGAGGTTGTGAAACAGCGAATGTGTTGGCGAAGTACCAGAGAAGAAAAAATATTGAAACCAAAATAAGTGTATAACTATTTACAAGGGCTATCTAATATGAAGCAACTTTGTTATTTTATGCCACAGTAATCCAGTCCTAATAACATTTAGGAAATGCAGATTTGTTGTTAAGGTTTATAACAAATTTATAACCGAACTTGCTTCGTGAGTCACGCTATCCAACGAGAAAAGTGCAATTTCCGCTGGATGAAAACATAGGAATGATCCACTTCGTCTCTGTCAAAAAAACGTTCTTTGAAGAGAGTGCATTTGTCTATTTCTGCTTGGTATTTATACCGGTGATTCTGTATGTAACTGTAACGTCGCTTTCTTTGTTACCACATACTACGTCCTACAGTATGAAGAATATAATGTTTTAGAGTGCGTACTCACATAGGCGTAACCAGGACGCCTATATGGAGAGGGTTACAACTGGGGGGGTATGGAAATTTTTTTAAATGAAGATGCAAAATAACACGTTTTAGGCTTCACAAAAGTACTTTAAAATGATGTAGGTATGTATATTTTCCACTTCTAATTGTGATTCAGGCCTATTTTAGAATAATTTATAATAGCAACCATGACTCATCCCCGCCAAATCTTTGCGTGCGCTGCCTCTAACCTATAGATCTAGGACACACATGGCGTGATTTGTCGGCTGCGGATTAGTTACCGTCGCCGCCATACAATTTTAAGTGTGCACACAGGGCGGTAAAATTTCCGACTCCGTCTAAAAGCCTTATTGGGATTCATTAAACTGAAGTGTCTAGTTTATCAATCACGAAGTGTGTTATGTAATATATTATTTCTTTTAATGTTTTATTGATATGAGCAGAGAGCAACTCTCGCTTTATTGTTGTTCCGTCGCCGAGTGAAAAGGAAGCAACAAAATGTACTTATTTGGGTTCATCCGATCAATAAATAAAAGAATACAAGATTTTGGAGCATTCTACAATGTGTTTCCTGATTTGAGGAACTAGAAGGAACATTTTTCAGTTATTTAAGAATGTCGGTTTCGTCATTTGACGAACTGCACACGCGGCACAAGGATAGTATTCTACAAAACAAATACAAAAATAAGGAAAATTGGCGTGCATTTGGTCACATTCGCCACTGTTTCGGAGGAGACGGTGGAAAATCGGCTGCACACCCTCCGTCAGCGGTAAATAAAACCGATCGTTTATTTTTCCGACCAGTGTGTATGCTTTAATACTCTCCTTCGCGCCACTGTTGATGTGATGGCGACGGCAAATAACCCGCAACTGACGAAAACTCCATGTGTTTTCCAAACCATACACTACTGCATCGTCTGCATCGTATATGAAATAAAGTACCAGTGCTCAATTCGACCAAAGATAATGTTAGCAATATATTGATAACTTATTGTAGCTTGACATTTACGTAGGTGTTGAAAACAAGTTACTTTTAAGAGCGTATTTTAATGTAAACAAAGTGCGAAAATTTTTGTACAATGGGGGGTTATAACCCCCTTCCCCTGGTTACGCCTATGCGTGCTCATAGTAACTTGTTTTCATTGCTGTTTGTGTGCTATGTACCATTCCGCATTTATTGGGAGTATCTTCAATACACAAAGCATTGCGTGCTTCGCACGCCATTCCTCATATTGGGAGTATCTTCAATACACAATGCATTGCGTGTTTCGCACGCCAACCCCACTGTAAAATCCACCACATGGCTTTGAACCGGGTACTTTTATGGTATTTTACGTTTTGATCGATTTTGTGGGAACTAAGCGAGCTATAAAATTAAGGTCGCATAAAAAAACAAAATGTGCATAATAACATCCTACATTTATATTTGTAGAAAAAACTCTAAAAAAATTCATTCTCGTAGGAAATATCTAAACAAATAATTACTTCCGGTCAAAAAACGTGCTTCCGGTTGTTGGATTTTTTGGCTGACGCACTCGTCCGAGCGACGAGACAACCAACATGTGTAACAAATTTGAACCTAATTGGACTTAAAATGCGGCCGCTAGAGTGCGAACACATATATATATGATTTTTAATGACACCCCAAAATGTGTTCTGGGGACCATGACCCACCGGTATTTGCTACTCCCGACTTTGGGTCTTACCATAAGGGCCACTGCAATAGCTCATTTTTCCAATGAATTTTTTCTAATAAGATTAAATTTGAAAAAATATATGAATATGTTAGGTAGACATAACAAAACATTTTAACACTTTCATCAAACATAACATGTATCATACAATTTTTAATTTATCACGAAAACGTTTGATCTGGAACAGTTATACAATTTAGTGAAACTTGTTTCAATTTTGTTTGCAAGGCATATTCATTAATTTTATACAAAGCAAATAGAAAAATTGCGCAAACTTATGTACGAAGTCATAAATTAAACATGTTTATTGTTAATTATTCGTCATGCAAACCATGAAAAGACACTACAGTTTTCTTTGCATTCGAATACAGTAAACATTATATTTACAAAATATTTTGTATAAAATATACTTGATTTTATAAAGGTGCGTCGTAAAAAATAAATAAAACCACTAACACTGATTAAACATGTATAATATAAAACCACTTATATTCTAGACTAATGGTTTAATAGAGAAAACTCTATTTTCCGTATGAATTAAAATTTTGGCATTTTAAGTAAACCATGACATCTACTTCAAAGAGTAAGGGTTTATTGAGGAAAATCATAACTTAAACATGTAGGAAATTAAAAAAAAAACATTAAAACTAAAACTGTTTTTAAATAATAATTAAAACTTATAATAATTTTAATATGAAATTGTGAAGTACATTTTTTTTCTGTCAATCAAATTGCAATGAAGTGTTTAGCTAAAAGACGATCAATGTCGTATTTAGCTGATTGACGACGTAATTGCAGAAAGAATTGCATGCGCTTATGATGTCGCTATCCTCGCTGACTTCCATAACCTAAAATATATCTCAGGTAAAGAAAATTTTACAAATTATGAAATGTTATTTTTGATAAGGTGGATAATCGGTAAGTTTGTAATATTTAAAATGATTTATTTAACTACGTTTTTCTTCATTTTATTTGAATGCATTTACTTGAGGAAATCTAATTAACTCCTGTTTACTAGTTAATGTTTTTGACTAACTACATATTTACTTTAAATTTCCTTTACACTACATAACACATATAATATGGTACTTACCTTATTTTTTTAAATACATTTTGCAGCTGACAACTAATTATTAAAAGTTTTACAGCTGCACATCAACTTGGAACCTGGGTTTAGAATGTATTAACATATTTTGTTATGGCATTATTTGTGTAATGGGTAAGTGCACACCCATTACACTTTGTATTGGATTCAACCAAATACTAGAATAAACTAAATACCTTTTTGAATGTAAAATTAAATAAACAAGTTTGAGACAAAACACGTCTACATAGTTCCAAAACAATTTGCCTTCTAAAAATCACATTTAAAAGTCCTCCTTTAATAAATTACTTTTACCGAAGTTATTTTTTCAAGCATAATTGTTGGTTTAGATCCGTGTTGAACTGCTTGCGGCTATGACTTTCGCCATTGTTTATAAAGCGTTTCTAAAAATGCGCTATTATTTAGTAAAAGTACTACAGAACACTCAATAGAATGCATCAATCCCCAAAATAAAATAAAATGTTTCTAATTTGCTCAAAAATACGCTCGCGGTATTTTTTAGTTTTGCTATTATTTCGTAAGCGTATGAAGAAGTTGTAATACTTTTTAATCGCTGAAATTTTAAATTCAGTAAGTAAAACATGTATTTACTACAGATGCTCCAATTTTTTAATATCACATCAAGTACAATCAATTTATACATACAGTTTTAAAACCAAGACGTGAGTATTATCTTTAAGATTAGAATCGAATAACTGAATATCAAGGAGAAATTTATCAGAATAACCATTACATATGGACTTCTTTCTTATTTTCTCACTTATTTTGCTAAACAAAATGTATTCCAAACAACCTTTTTTCTCTGTGACGTAATATAATAAAGTATTTATCCTGTCAGCTGTAAAGTTGGTGAACTACTGTTTGCTTAACTTCCGCCCTCTTTCAACAAACGTCTGGGCATGCATTATGGATTTTAAGCAAACATTTAACGGTTACGCCAAAATATATCATAACTTAGAATGTTATTTCATGACAATGATTATTTAATGATATTTTTTCGAAAAATTTAAGACCTATTTTAAGTTCAATTATTTTCTTAGTGCGCTTCAAATTTTTAACACGAAAAAGTAAAAATATCTTTTCCCGAGATTTTAAAACTGTGGAAATACGACCAAAGTTTAAATATAAAACAAATTCAACTACTTCGCAAACTTTTGATTATACTATATCAAGGGCTTAGTGGTAAAACCACCCATGTCCATATTTAAAAAAAAAATATATTTCACCCACTGATAACAGAATCTTGAATCTACAAGAAGTAAAAAACCCCACGTCTGCATATACATTAGTAAATATTTGAAACCTAAAAATTATTTCACCCAAATAATTTTTACTTGTATGGACTTTTGCTCTTGCTAAATGAGTCAGCTAATTTTTGTTCACCAAAATGTCATTTAGGTTGTTTTATCTCTACCTGAAAGTTGCAAATTACTTATGCATTGTGTTCAAAGAGTAGTTTTTGTGTGATTGTGAAAATAATCCGGTCGAAGTTAATTTGTGAGTTAGGTCAACAGAATGTTTCCATCTTGTACATGAGAGATTGGTTGACAGTTTTTGGTATGGCATGGTTTGACAGGAAAACGAACGAAAAGAAGAATCCAACCAATGGTGGATATTTGACAAAAGAGCTTAAGTTTGATGAATTTTTAGATTTGAAACATCTGCCAACGCACTTAATTGAAAATAGGACCATTGACTCAACTGGTAAAACTGTAAAATCGTTTTAAAATTTGACGTTTACGCTTTGAGAAAGCAAAACCTGGAACTGTCCTATTTAGTTATGATTGTAAAGGAGATTATAAGGAATTAAAAGTAAGGCAAAATGAATCAGGAAGACCTAAAAAGCAGCGTGTTCTTAAAAATCTGTACTTTACCTATCTCAGATGCAAAGAAAAAGATTTCTTCATTGGGCAAATCAAATGTTTTCTCTGAAGAGCAATTAACTTAGATCCAACGTTTGAAAACGTCACCTAAATCGAAAGGGACTATTGAAAAAACACCAGAACCAACGTTCGAGGAGTATTTTCAACAAAATTTTGGAAATCCTGATGATTAACAAAATGGACTTTCTCAAAATTTAAATTTAAATCCTGCCATAAACTACTATTTTGTAATTAAATAAAGTTTACTTTGAAACTTGTGTTAAGTTATCCCTCCTTAGTATAATACCTCAACTCCTTTCAAAAAATCATTTACTAGTGGTAAAAGAACTCAAGTCTGGTATTTTTTTTTTTTTCAAAAATTGTTTCACTTAGTAAAATACTTTAATAAATATACACTTTAACCTTTTGTTATTCCAAGTAGTGAGCAGATTGATTCTGATTGTGCAAACCTACATTAGCATTCAACATTAGCTTAACACATTCCATGCATAAACTTCTGTTTGAAAACAATAAAATCACTGATGGTGGTTCCGGTTAATACATTTCCATTTTGCAGGAACGTTCAAAGTGCCTCACGGATATAGCACATACAGTACTGCCGTCACGTGATCTGGAAGATTATGTAAATTCGTCTTAACCGGCTCTTTCATTTCATATCGACTTTACACTTTGTAGACTATTTCCTACTTGGTCAGGAAATATCACGAATAGATTTATTACATGATAATATCCGGCATTGTTAATATGTTTTACTCAATATCTACAATATAAGTAAGTTTGGCATGCATTGGGAATTAAATATTTATAGAACTTTAATGCTATAACCTAGTTTTTCGACCTCGAAACCGTTGTAAACTCTAAAGTTTATATATGTCTATATAATTTGTATAGACCCGATAACTTATAATTTTGAACAAATTGATTCCAGGCTGATTTATAAATATTATAGATAGAAAATCTCGATCTCGTTCGAGTATGGGCAAAATCGGACCAAGAGGGTAGAAATAAGAATATTATTTTTAAACTGTAAAATCAGTATAACCTCTTAGTATTAGCAATAATAAATACAGAACCTATAAGAACCGCATCGCTTATGGAGAACAGTCAGCCCTGTTGGTTGCCGCCAAAACGAACTTACCACGGCAGCCTTTAGGCAGCGCTGGCTGAAAATGTCCACCCATCTGTGACTCATCAATCCTCCGCGCCAGGTGTGAGTGAGACAGAGTATGGCTGCTATTCATTTTATGTCTCACTCACACTTCTTGTCGTATCGACGACAGTAGCACTCTCGCTGAGCTTGCCAGATTCAAATAAAACTAGGCACAACATGGGCGTTGTGCTTCTTATAAGTTCTGTATTCATTGGTATTAGTCACATTGCATCTAAAATCTACCTACGCCTGTAGGCCTATAGCTGTATTTTTAAAATAAAAGATTTAGTAAGGTACATTGCAACACATATTGTATAGCAATGCATTTTTTTTTTTTTAGTTCATATTACTGTATATGTGTAATATCTATATCATATTATTTTATAAAAATAAATGTACCTATGGTTTACTGGTTTCATCCTAAATCGGTTCATTAAAATAAAATATAAATATTATTATTCTGTATTTGAAATTCCTTTGATTGTTTAGAAATTAAATCACTAAAAATGCAACTTAGAAAAATGTATTGAGTTTTACTTGTGAGAAGATATATACTGCATATAATAAACGTTTAACACATAATCTAACAACTAATACGTATATTAACTCAAACGCGTTTCAACGACAAAGTCTCCATCTTCAGTGATGTAAGAGCTACAATAGTCAAACTATAACTAACCTAACAGTGTTTCATGTTGCGTATTTATACAGAACTCAAAAGGACGAGGCTTAAGACTACACTACTTTAGAAAGGCGTTAACAATAGGCTCGTGTTATTATAACTAGACTAACATTAACTATATAACTAAACTAGTTAATACACAAATAATAATCTCAAACAATGCATTATGTTTACATTAATATAGAAAGTTGTATGGGACCTAATTCATTATTAACAATTATTTTACTATATTTGTAAATATAAAAATATTCCCCCAAGCACTATTGTGTTCAGTGTAGTTACATCTTTCAATAATACAGAGAAAAAAAATTATTTAACTTAATTTTTTTCATATTTTTGTTATTATATTATAGTTTTAGCTAAATTTATATTTTCAATTCCATATCAACAAGTACCAATTCGTGATACAGGTTTAAAATATCGATAAAGAGATACAACTGTTGGCCTTAGTCCAAGATATTAACTTTAATGGTGGGTGAAGTTTTGCAACCATAAAACTAGTTTCACAGCCCTGGTTACCCTAATACAAGTTCCACAAAGTTAAAATAAGCGTTCAATTGCTTTATTGATTTATTAATTTGTGAAAACCTCATATTTGTTGCAAACAGTTGCGTTTGTTGTATTGTTAATGAAACAGTCATTTTAGGGTTTAATTTCTGTCTCATATGAAGGAATAGAATATTATGTAACAATCAGAAAAGTCACAGAAAAATCATGGAAGAGTGACTCTAGGAGTAGTTTGATAAACACACGTCTCAATTTTTATCACCTTCAAATTACATTTTCTATGCTCAAAAAATAAAACAATTTTATGTGATTTAAAAGATGAATATGTTTATGTACCTATTTAAAATGATAACAATTTTATAAATATTATTTATAAATTATTATTATTTATAAATACATTAGATTTAATTACAGGCAATAAAATATATCACGACTGAAAAAAGATTGATACAACATATTGTATAATACATACCTACTTTAAAACAGTTTTAAAATGTAAATTTTGTTAATTTTGCATTTTACATGTTTGAATTAAACACACAAAGATTTTTAGGGAAATTTTAAAATTGTACACGGGTATAAACCCGTAGTTAACTACGCATTTCCTAACAGGAAACATTATAAGTGGAGAATATGCATTAACAACTTTACCTTAAGGGAGGTAGTTTACTACCCTGGTATAATCTGAAAACAGACCGTGAAATAACAAAAAGCGAAATAGAAAGGAATCAAGGGAGTAATTTCAAAAGAGGGAACCTTTTCCGAGAAGTGGTGATGAATTATTCACAATTTAAGCTAAACATTACCGTTAGGCAATATCCAACACCCCTTGGGATTGTGTTTTTACCTTGTTTTTACTTTTTACCAACAACAACAAAATATTTTTCAAACAAAATTATTATATGCTGCTTGTTCTTCACTTTTTGTATTTGTTGTTCTTTGTTTAAACGTATTTAATTATTAACTGCTGTAAGTTATCCTACACTTATTTTGAAACTTTATAAAAGTCACAAGTAATTTATTATTAGTTTTTAATTAATAGGTACATATGTGACTGAACAAAATAATTTCAGTATGTAAGCTCCCGGAATGGAAATGATAACAAATATTAAAATATATATAAATTACCTGTTACACTGTCTATCCTATCCTTGATTATATTGTTGTGACGCCCGCGGTTTCGGGGTTACTCCATCTTCCGGTCACATAAATCACGCATCAAAATATATGTTTAAAATTACTTTTCTCTCACTAGTGAGACCATCGAAAACACAATTATTTACACACAAAAGCACAGTACACAAAACACAAATGAAGACGTCAACTACGTACATGCTGCCTGGGCGAAGGTTAACTGGCTACTGATGTTATCTTTAAACTGCTGTTCAGAGGATGGTGGATGGACGTGTTGTGGTTGGCCAACGGGTGACGCCTTTTTATTATTCTACAAAATGTCAATTATGGTGTCAAATACGATATTAGATTGGAAGATGCCTTGTCTATAAATATATAGATAGTTACCTTATTTAATAGTCGGAGCCATTCTTAATTATCGTGAAAAACACTACAGCTGTTTCGCCGATCACAGTCGGCCTCGTCAGGTGCAGGATTCTTAAATAAAACACATTAACACAACACTGAACATATAAGACACTAAAAACACGATAAAATAATCAGAGGCTTCTTTAAATTTTACACTAAAAGTACCCGGGTGTGGCCACATCAAAGTTCGTTAGCTTCCGGACGGTAACTGAACTGAGGACGAGAATTATTTGATATAATAGAAGTCAATTAGGGCCTATATTTACTTAAGATTTGATAGTATGTCGTAAATTGGGTTAGCCGCGAAATTCAATTTCTCGTTAAGAAGTATGCTGGGGTATTTCTTTTGGGTAATGTATATGTTATATTCCTCCAATACGTCGAGGCGGTGTCCCTTCCTCTCATTATGAATAATAGTTAGATTGGCGAAATTGGAAGTGTGTTTGGAGAGAGTATTTTATGTGAACTTAAATTTCCTTTAAACCTTTGGGTAAATGCTGTGCCATTCTGACCTATACAAATTTTGTCGCAGTCATCACACTTGAGTTTGTATACGCCACCATTGTCATATTTATTCGTATTGTTCGGCCTTGACCTATTGTTGAGGTACCCAGGCTGTTGGAGGTGCGGTAAGCCAAGTTAAAACCATGTTTGCGGAATATATTGATAGTAGGACGGTCCAGAATGTGGTTATATTTTATCGGTACAAATTTTTCTGTCTTCCTGTTCTTTTGTAAGTTTGAATTGGGTATTGCGATTGATAAATTTCTTTTTATATTTATATATTAGTTCATCTATTATCTCGGATTTGAAACCATTCGCATTTGCTGTTTGTTTTATTATCAATATTTCATTCTTTAGGTAATTTTTGCTCATAGGTATACTAAGTGCTCTTTTTACGAAACTGTTATATGCGACTAGCTTATGTGATTGGAGGTGATAGGAACTACTGTGTATGGTGTTGTCTGTTTGAGTCGAATTTTTTCTAGATTTTAAATGAGTGTTTATTATTAAGTTTATATATAGTTACATCAAGGTAATTTAGGCTGTTGTTGGATTCTACTTCGGAGGTGAACTTTACTAATGGATGAATGTTGTTCAATTTGTAAATAGATCTATCTGCCTTCTTGTACCATCAAACAGACAGATTATATCATCCACGTATCGGTGGTAGTATATGATGTTTTTAAATAATTTGTTATTTAAGCTCATTATATGGTTATTTTCAATTTTATTAAGAAATATTTCAGCCATGATGCCCGAAAGAAGAGATCCCATAGCCAAACCTTTATTCTGTAAGAATGTTTCGTTATTGAAGCTGAAGTAGTTCTGAGAGAGACATACTTGAGAGTAGGTCGACCAATTCTTTTAACGCTTCTTCCGATAGTGTTCTGTCCTTTAGTTTTACTTTAAGGATATCTATTGTACGTTAGTGTATAGGTTAAATATATCGAAGGAAATCAATGTATGTCGAGGTAGTATATTACATTACCATTTTGTTTATTAAATCGAAGCTATTTTTAAAAACTGTGGCTTTGTTTAAATTGTACTGCCTTTTTAATAGTTCGCTCAAGAAGTTTTGTTTATTTATAAGATGGTGCGTTTGTGAAGTTCACTATTTGTCGAATGGGTACATTGCTTTTGTGTATTTTAGGTAGGGATCTTAAAGTTGGTGCAGATTTTTTGATCATTTCCAATTGTCTTTCCGTTTTGTCGCCAATGATGTGACTGCATTTTTTGTAATGTTGTTTGATAGTTGTGTTAAATTTACTAGTCGGGTCTTTCCCAATTTTAATTATACCATTAGACTTAAAAAATTCTTGTGCTTTATTAATATAGATAATCTTGTCCATCATTACTACGGAGTTCCCGTTATCGGCTTTGGTTACTATTGCATTGTTATTACTTAATTTCTGTTTGATTCTTTGTGTAATATTCTGTTCATTCAGAGGTGCGAAGTTATGCGAGTTCGATTGGGATTTGCTTGTGTGAGCGAGGCTTTTGTCAGCGATAGACAATCTACTTCATAGAATAAACCTGTAAGTACACACTTCCTCTTTGGCTTAATTAATCTGTTCTCGCATGCCTTCAATAGTTATACAGTATATATTGAAATACGTATTGCACGTTTAATTGTTCTATTCAAAATTGCCTTTGACCAAATGTAGCCTATGAATCGCAGTCCAGTTTTTATAAATTCTGTAAATAACTTGAGTTCACTTAAAGACTTGCGCAATACAAATACTATTAAATGTATTTCTGGTAGCTCCGGTTGCATGTCTACCCAGAAAATAAAGTATTTATTGCACTTTGGGCCATAAAACTGTCATAAATAAGTTACGTTCCTTTCAAAGTGTAATTTACTTTTTCCCATCTATACAATTTCCTTTTATTGCTGTTATTCCTTCACATTAAAACTAGAAACGTTGTACAAAGAGGTTGTACTGTTGTACAAAGAGGTTTTATTTCCTAGATATGGTTTCTTAGTCGTTTGAGGTTATCTATTCTGTAATCTCCATGGGTCCATATCTTGATACTTCTGATGCAATACGTTCACTGTAAACATTTCCGCGTTATTTTGTTCGTTAATATCTAAATGCAAAATATTAGAGTGAAATTATTACTTTTAAATTGGCCCAACATTTATTAAAGAAAGTCGCTTTACTTAAGTTTTTATAAAGAAAATTGTCCTTAAAACTTACTTAAACTTCTCTAATTTAAAGGATTCAATGTACTGCAACATCTAAAACTTCATTAAAAAGTTCTACTTAAATTAATTTAAAACATTGTTATAATTAGATGGTGACAATAAAATGAGTATTTTTTATCTAATAAACAACTATAATACAAAATTCAAATTCAGAGAATAAATTCTACTGTCAAAATTAATTTAATTATTCCTATCTGGTTGCATGACAAGTTCTAAAAGCTACTAATTTAAAATATTAGAACTATTTATACCTATTAACATGTTCCCAAATCAATGTGTTATAAGATAGATCAAGGAGATCTGATTGTAATATGGCAAAAACATTACAAACCAAATCCGTTCTTTGAAGTGTATATTATATCAACATACATAGAAAACAAATAGGTATATGAACTATTACACCAGAAAAACAACTTTATCTATTATATCGAGTAACATGCAGTAATCTATACTAATATTCTAAAGAGGTAAAATTGTTTTGTTTATTTGTATGTAGGGGGGGGGGGGGGTAATCTCTGGAACAACTGAACCGATTGAAAAAATATGTTTACTAATAAGAAGCTACAATATAGGCTTACAATATAAAGCTGAGTAACATAGGCTAGTAACATTAAGTAACATTGATAAAAACATGTTTTATTTCAATATTTGTAAATTTAGTCGGAAAAAATTCTTTGGTTGGCCTAGACTAACCAACACATGTATTTACATTTACTATTGCCATAGCAACCAATTGAAAAAAACAACAGATAAAACAGCTGTTTGCTCCAATATTTCCATTAACAGCTGATTTCAAACTTTGAACAAATTATTTGTATTAATAACTTTTAGGTTAGGTTTTTATTAAAGTTATAAATAACTGTGCCTTGCTGGTTCTTTTAACCTTTATTATAACTGCTGTTATAAAATATACGAACAAAATTGATTTGAACATTTAACATTATTTATCCTCTTAGCTTTGGGGTTATTGTTAATCCTACACCTTTATTATAAAGAAAACATAACATGATAATGTATATAGAAGGTACCAACGGGATTGGCGTGCAGGGATTTTCCCTAGAACATAGTAAACGCATTGTGAATATTAAGTACAAACAAACGACAACATACTAACTTTGTAGATTGTACTGATTTTCAAAAGAAAGACGAAGCTGATCATTTCTATGAGTTTATCTCCGTCAATGCTCTAACTTTTTAAACGGGATTTTATTTAATAAATTTAAAATTAATCTTAATGATTTGGCATTTCCTATTAGGACTTTGTTAATATGACATAGAGTACAAAATGTTTATGATATAAAGTATTCTGTATATGATTTAAACATGTGGTATTGGGTAGAAAAGATTTGGCTTGATAATCCACTTCCAATGTTTAAATTACATAGTTTACATTTGCATACGTTCTATAAACATCTATTTTAACATTAACTAGATAGTTTAAACACTGAATTTTTCTGGTTCTCTGTAACAGATTTTAACTGTTTATGTTATTGGTTTAACTAGGGCAAATAGACAACCAAGGTGTTAATGTTAAATTTAGAATAACATGGATGGAATGTAGAACTAAATAAAAATACAGAAACAATTTTTTAACTTTCATTTATTTGTTTATTATTTTTTTAATAGATATTAAAAACCGATTTTTCAAACTTAATATGTTTTTTCTAGAAACTAATATAATTTGATCTGCTTTTATTTAGTTGCAATTCTGTTCTAATTTTACTTGAAGCATAAACATATCTATATAAACTAATCCATAAAAACAGTCACACCCATAAATACTATTATTGAATAGTAAAACCAAAACTGTTTAAGAGCATTTGTTTAGTTCTAGCAGCTTTGATCTAAACGACGTCTATAAAAATATTAAAAGCAGTTTAACCTTAATTTAAACGAAACTGTATTTAAACTCTGGTGAAACTCTGGTATTTAAATCCCATCATAAATAGACGTTTCAATATCCTGAAATATAATTATATTTTTAATCTAAAAAAAACAGATATTTAAAACAATAATCGCTAAACATTATTAAGTATAGAACCTAATTCCTTCTTAATAATTTTATTATATTTAAGGGGGTCACTGCACAGGAAATTTTGTTTGGTCATTTTTTGTTTTTTTTTGTTTTATGTTATAGCTTATTCTTTTCTGTTTACAATAATATACAACACTTATATAATACAAACATTTAAACCTACTTTATTTACATTTTAATGAGACCATGTTCTTGGGTTTTCAGCTAAAAACTGGAATTTCAGTATCTTCTACAGCGTTTTCCGAAAGTTTGATTTTTTTAAACAAATGTTCCTTTATCTCAGGACCTACCAAAGGTATCTGCTTGAAATTTTTTGTGCACACTTATCAAATCTACCCAAGTTACTGGAAACTCAAACATAGTTTAAAAAATAAAAATTGCCTTTTTAAAAAAATATATATATAGGATTTTTTTTTTTTTAAAGTTTTTTTTTCAAAAATCACAGTTTTATTAAATTAGTAAAAAACTAATTTTAGAGTTTCCACATATGGAAAAAGGCATATATTTTCAGGGGAAAAACATAATTATGATATTTTTATTAGTTTGCTGAGAAAAGGGGACATATGTTAACATGGTAGAACATAGGGCGCAGTGACCCCCTTAAGAGATTGATCAATACCATTATTGGCCTTGATACCAATAAAATGTATTCACTACTTAAGAGATTCCAGTTTCCATTCTAAAACATAGCTTCTAAAAAAATTAGGTTTGTAAAACGTGCCATATTGTGCGTAATAATTGTTAATTATTAATCTTTAATTATAATTAATTGTTAATTGTTAATCTGAATTAATTGTTGTAAATGTTTTTTTGTTTGTAAGTATTTGTGCGTTACACCTGGCCCCTTTACATGGGATTCACATGATTTCAGAGTGACTCAAGGCTCCACATAAACTCAAAAGCAAAAACACTCTTGTTGACCATAGGATAAAATAAAATATACTTGTTAGCTAACTACAAAGATATGTTTCTTAGATGCTACATCAAAGTGTAACACATAAAATAACACACGTACAAGAAGGGAAAGTTATGAGTTGTGATCAGAAAACTTGACTTGAAATATAATACAAAATAATAAATTTATCAGAAAAAATATTTAATAAGGAAAATCAACGGGTGAATTTAAAAAAAGGGTTGAAGTATTTACAATAATACATTTAAGCTGAACATAGCTGATATCCAAGACTCTGGGAATAATGTAAATCGTTCACATTCCGGTAAATCATATTGAAAGAAAATAATAAATATTTAAAATCCGAGGCCATATCTTAAAAGAATTTATTTAATCAGTTGCGACTGATGAATTTGTAATTTACTACAATAGTTGTATTACTTCAAGATCCGAATTGATACGTATGATTATAACTATTTGTTAATTCAAAATAGGATTTAAGTATTTAATTTTGTTCTGCGCTGAAGACCAGGTGTAGAGTTTGAGTTGAATTTTTATAGCGGGTTAAATTATAAGCCTAATTTGTAATCAATCAGCTGATCATAGAGTATCAATTCAGGTCCGGGTAAAAGACAGGTTAATCCACCTATTGTGATTTATTATTTATTATATTTACTCCTTATTAATATTGTCTGGCCATTTGGATGGTAACTGAAAGGCCGTTTAGGGAGTTAAGATAAGTTTTAAAAATTAATATTTTCCCCCAAAACAGAACGATATTATCTGGACGATTCTATTTTACCATTTTTAAGCTATTAAACTTGTATTAAATTATATACGTTCATAGCGTTACAATGTTTAACGTTTACAATAATAGATAATATTTAGCAGGGAATGCAATTTGATCTACAGGGAATAGTTTTCCTTCTTTAAAACTCATGTTTTCGTAAATGCAAGTAATAACTAAATCCATCCTTTGGATAGGCTACAATACCTATAATTTTCATTAAAAAATGTGTGGCGAATTTATGCTGATATTCTTCTAACTTCATATTCTTCAAAATGGTATAGCAATAAAATATTGACGCAAATAAAAGACTATAAGTAGCTTTGCGGTTCTTAGCTAATTTCAGTGTCATGCCCGTATATATACACGTTTGTGCTACCAGGCATGCGTAGGAGCAATCCCGCATATATTCGTTTTCAAATTTACAGCTGAAAGAGCACAGCAGTATTAGTTCGTATTACTTTTAGAATACATATACTTGTGTTGCTATCTGTTGAGAATGTGTAGAACCTTTTCTGAACCGATTAAGCTTTATGCCCATATACAGGAACATTTTTATGGAGATGTGATCAAGTGTCTTCTGTTTGAGCATTTAGTTGCAGATGTCTGTCAGATGTCTCCTCTTCTGTTTTATCTTAGTAACACAACAAATTATCTATGCGTCTTAGTTTTGACTAAATTGACTAGTTTTGACTAGTTTTGTTAAATTGAGTTTTAGATCAAATAATTTGATTGTGTGTTTGTGTAAATAAGTGATTATTGTACTGCTAAATAAGGTGTGAATACCATAAACAGTAATAAATTTCTTATCTTTATACGATTATAACATAATAATTACATTGTGTGCTATATAACCGTTTTTGTTTTGATGTGTTAGTCCAAATAAGATTTGATGTAATTTTTTTCAAATGTTTTGTAAAAAAACCCATTTAGAACAAGTAAATAATCATTTTTGTGTTACCCTAAAAAAACGCTCCACTAGGTGCTATGTTGTTCAAAACCCGCAACTGAAAGGTTAAACATCAGTTATTGCATCGTGATCTGTTCATGTATAAATCAGCGACTATCAGCATCTTCAACAGTGTGTGTTAGTGGTTCCATGTTCCATCGATATCTATAAGTGTCTATCAGTACCTATATCAGTGTCCATCAGTATCTAACAGTGTGGTGTAATTGTAAATGTAGGAGTAATTTAACAGTGTGTATTAGTAGGCTACCTACATCAGTTTCTATCAATGAGTACAACAGTGTTTGTAACCGTGTTTATTGTGAATATATAAGCGTCTACATCAGGGTCTAACAGTGTTTATCAGTGTCTATCAATTTTTTTATCGTTGTGTATGTGTTTATCAGCGTCTACATCAGTTTATATCAGTGTTTCATCAGTGTTGTATCTATTAGTGTTTAAATCAGTGACTTTAAGGGGATATAAGGGTGCATTTTAAGGATGCAGGTTATCAAAGCAAACCAAAAATATAAATACTTATTTAATAACATACTAAAACAAATTTGAATTGATTTCCTATTGGTTATTTTCAGATCACTATTAATAAATTATAGCACATCATCTCTAAATAAGTAAAGAAGATATTTATAAAAAAAGATATAGGCTAATGTTGTATACATTTATATAAACCAAAAATTTAAATGAACATTACAAAAGATAAAAAATTATGTACCTGGCTCATAATTTGTGAATTATAACAACTAATATAAATGTAATTTAAGATATCCACAGTAATACCCTTATTCTCAATAAAAACCAAAGACATCTCAAAACTACGCGCTATCTTAATCTTATAAATCTTAAAATCGAATAAAGCAGGCCAAACGTGTATATCACGTA